>ML814319.1:38704-74356 GCA_009831015.1 Picea engelmannii | reverse complement strand
ACGTTGTATGTGTAATTCAACTGTGAGGCCACAAGCTAAGAGTCCAATGTAACAACTAGATGACGAATGCCAAGGGTGACCATTTTAGACAATAGTTCAATGCCGACACTATACTCTGTAATATTATTGGTTACATGCCCAAGGTAGACACTACTTGAATTCACAAGCTCGTCAGTGGGCGAAAAGATCACCCAAGCGACAGACACAATGTTTCAATTACTACGTCTAGCACCATCAACATATCCCATGTTTATTGAGGAGGACATTGACATCTTAACATGTACGCAAGAAGCAAAACACACCACTCCAAAACCAAACAAAAACACTCCTATGTTCAAAGCATCATGCGACTAGATGGCCTAAGAATAACACTTCTTAAGGTAGAGCCCATTACGGGGCTTCGAAAGAGGATTCCCATCATAATCCACAAGCTTGTAGGCCCCTCTCTTCAAAACACATTTAACAATGTAGAGACCATGCCAGAGGTGTTTAAACTTACCTGCTCCCAGTGTGTCATGGTCCTGGTCATAAACCAAAACCAAGTCACCCTCCGAAAAGACACGAGGATGGACAAATTTATCATACAAATATTTAACACACTTCTTGTGTGTTTCATTGGCCAAAGCAACATTCTGACATTGTTCATCAAGCTGGACCAAGTACAAGAGACGCTCTTCCTCGGCTAAGGTATTGGGCAACAGTTCTATGACAAGTTTCACTGACGGGATTTCGTATTCAATTGGTAATACTGCGTCTATACCATAAACAATTTCGAAAGGGGTAAATTCAATGGTTGTTTTGGTAGAGGTATGGTAAGCCCATAATGTCGAAAATAGCATACAATGTCAGTTTGTCTTGTGTTTCCCTAACATCCTCTAGATAATTGTCTTGAGGACACGATTGATGGCTTCTACTTGGCCATTGGCCTAAGGGTAATAGGGCGTCGAGTTCTCATGACGAAAACCCAACCTAGCAACTAATTCAGACATCATCTTATTACGAAAATGGGACCCATGGTCCATGGTCTTTGGAACACCGAACCTAGCAATTATATGATTGAACACAAAAATAGTAGTGGTGGTGCCATTGTTAGAAAAGGTAGGCAAAGCCTCGGCCCATTTGGTGAAGTAGTCAACGACCATGATGATGTAGCCATGACCTTTGGATGAGGTAGGATTACATGTCATGAAATCAATCCCCCACTTGGCGATGAGGTCGACGGTCACCACGGGATGAAGTGGGGCAGGATGAACACGCATATTATGAGTGAATATTTGACACGAATGACATTTATGGACCGCATTCATATAGTCTTTATAGATCATGGACCTGAAATAGCTAGTGTACAATATTTTCTAGGCAATGGCCAACCCAGAGAGATGACCGCCACATGCCCCTGCATGGCAATCATTCAAAACTCTTTCAACTTCCTCGTGGATAAGGCAACAACATAGAACCAAATCAACCCGTCGATGATACAAGGTGTCACCTGCAATAAGGTAGCGTCTAACTTGATGTTGTATGCGTCGACGATCATCATGAGAAAGTGGAGGACAAAAATGTTGAGTCTAGAGGTAGACCAAGACATCTCCATACCATGGATCAGACGAGTCAATAAGGAACAAGAACTCATCAGGGAAACAATCATTAGTCACTGCTTCCCCATCGGCTCGGGGAAGTTCAGACATCAACTATGCGAAAGCTAAGGATTTCTTAGACTTGGAGGAGACAAACTCTAGGTCAAACTCTTGGAGGATCACAATCCACTTCAAGTACTTGCTCTGAGTAATTTGACAATTGAAAATGTGTTGCATTGGGTTGGCATTAGAAACTACAGTGGTTTTCCGCAAGAGGATGTAATGTTGTAATCATTGGACATCATAAATTGTTACCAAGGCCAACTTCTCAACATGAGAGTATCGAAGATCAGGACCAACAAGTCCTTTGTTAAGATAGTAAATGATGTGCTCTCATTGTGCGTTGTCCTCTTGGATGAGCACCATGCCAATGGTGGATTCAAAGGCCACGAGATAGAGTAAAAAATCTCAAGTATAATTAGGAGGGATCAATAAGGGAGTCAACGTCGAGGCCTTCTTCAAGGCATCAAATGAGCATTGTGTTTGGTCATCCCACACGAAAGATACACCTTTCTTCAACAAGTGCATAAAACCTTTCGTCATCTTGGCATAATTGGCATTGAATATGCACAAAAAGTTTGTCTTCCCTTGCAAACTTTGAAGTTGGATAATGATACGAGTAGGAGGAAATTTGACAATATTATCGATCTTCAAGGGATCAACCATGATCCCAAAATTGGACATAATGAAGCCTAGCAATCTCTCAGACACCACATAAAATATGCATTTATGTGGATTCAAATGAATGTTATAGTATCGACATGGGATAAAAATGGCCCACAAGTGACCGAGATGATCTTCACGACACTTCGAGCGAGTATCCAAATCATCTAAGTAATCCTCTACAATTTGTTTGATGTCATGGAAAGCATATCACATGGCTCATTAGAAAGTGGCTCTAGCATTTTTAAGACCAAATGACAGTTTTCGATAAGCAAAAGTACCCCAAGGACAAGTGAAGGCAGTCTTGTGTTGATCTTTCGGTTTTATCTAGATCTGATTATAGCTAGAGAAACCATCCATGAATGAGAATATTTTGATATCAACACATTCATTGATAATCTGATCAATGAATGGGGTTGGATAAGTATCCTTTGAAAAAACCTTGTTTAAATCCATATAATCAACATAGACCCTAATAGTGACATGTTTCTTAGCGACCAGAACAATGTTAGAAACCCATTCGGTCAAGGGAACTAGATAGATAAATTGTGCATGAAGAAGCTTCTCTAACTCTGCCTTGATGGCATCGACTTTCTTTGGTTGACTGGCCAGAGCTTCTGTTGGATTGACTTGGCTCCATCGTACATCTTGATCTCATGTTAGATAATTTGGGGGTCAATGCCAAGAATTTCTTCATAGGACCAGTCAAAAACATTATGGAATTATTTGAATAGGGGCGTGTATGTTTCAATTTCTTGGGGTGAATAGTCGACACCTATCAAGACGTGTTCCACGACACATGGCTTCTAGGAAATGTCAATGGGTATAGTTTTTGAAATGTTGTCCAAGTTCCCTTCCAATAAAACATCATGAATCATAATGGGAGACTAAGACCATTGAACATGATTAGTGGCAACATGATTTTCATCCAGAAATTGTTCCAAAACAGGGACGAAAGATGCACGATGGTGTAAATCCTCCCATGGCATATCAGTTGAATCCATGACCTCCATGATAGCTTCCTCGTATGGAATTTCAAGATCAAGGAAGTCATTCCAAACAGTAAGAGAATTGATGGCCCAAGAGGGCTTGGGATACTGATAAGATTCTACATCTTGAGGGGAATTTGAAGCAGGGCCAACGGATGCTAACTGGATCGCCTGGTAGGAAATCTCTACCAGGGTGAGTGGCATAGAGGCTCCATATGAATCAATGTCCTTGGGATGAAGTACCACCCAAGGATTAAAAGACCCGACGAATCCACTGGTATATGACGAAATCATGTTGATAGGAGCTACATTAGCAATGGGAGACGGTGGGGGAAGGGGGAAAATTCCCATCAGCGAAGGATCTTTGAACATCCCCTCACCAATGTTCATATAGGATTGTGTGGTATCACCGATAAAGGGTACATTAGACCTCGCATTGGATCCAAGGTCTGGGGTACAGAACGCAAGTTGATCGATCATAACAATTTTCCCTTGGTGAGGGAAGCATAGACCCTAAAGACCGACAAGATAATTGCAATCATCTCATAGAACCAAGTACAACCAAGTACGTCCGAGTAACATATTGTACTCAAGAGGTGCATCAACAACCTCGACATCAATAGAGACAGTCTTACTACCTAACTCGATGGGTAAGGTGGTGATTATTCCATGGGGTTGGAACATGTGTCCATTGAATGCTTTCAATGGTGCTGTAGACATGTTGAGATTAGGAGAGCCAAGGGCCTTCCAACAAGAAATGGACATGATGAAAGTCGAGGCTCCTTCATCCACTATTGTCCGGTAGATGTTTTTCCCCAATGATCACACTATTATCTGAAAGGTGACTTGATGGGCGAGCCTATGAGTAACCTGAGAAGAATCAAAGTTCATCAAAATTGAATATGAGGGATCATCCCCGCCTATGGCAGACAACAAGGCTTTTTGTTGCTCTAGGAAGGTTTGGAGGACTTCAAGCGCAGACATGGCACAAGGTGCCCGGGCCAAGTCTTCCACAATACTATAGTTATGGGCAGCCCGAGCGTTGGGATTATGTGTCGTGCGTTAAGGAATGCTCTTTGGGGGGGCAAAGCGATGCGTCAAAAGATGGCTTCTCTATCTATAGAGGTCCACCAGGTTGGGAAGAAGATGTTGTTTTTGGCGCAGCATGGGAAGGCTCGGGAATGTCATAGTTCTTGGCTTGCATTTGCAAATTGACTGTTTGTTCACACATAAAAATGGCAGCATTTGAGGAAGATCCCTCATAGTGAGGGGTACCTTCCATTTCCCCTTGCAGAGGGGCAGGATTTGTGGAAACCATGTTTTGAGGTTGAGGGGGAAAATGATGGGTTAAGACAATAGGTTGTTGGGGGGCCCGTTGTTGTGCCAAGAAGCGATGGACCTCATCTTTTCGAGGACGTCGATGAGTAGGGTGGTCCTCCCCACAAATCGTGCAGGGAAATCCACTCTTTATCTTTTCTTGAGTGCCCCCCTCTTGGGTGTTCTAGGTGGGAGCAGTCCCTTTCTCAGGATTAGAAATTTTCTTCTTATTCTATTTCTTCTTTCCTCCAGGTTGTTGAGGATTATTCAGTTTCGTGGACTGCACCAAATTCACCTCAGAGGTCTGACTAGGGATCGCAACCGTTTGAGCACTAGTACCAGAAGCTAACGTATGTGACTTAATCGACATGCGACCCATCTGATCAACTAACTAGTTTACAGAGGCACGTGAAACAAAACCTACCACCCCATCGACATGGGGTCCTTGGTTTAGTTTCTTTGGATCATTCAACGTCCGAGGATCATTTGGGATGATATTATAAAGTGTACTCAACTGTGAATAGATATAGTCCAAGTGTTGGGAATGCAAAATGGCCTTCTTATCGATGGTCGCCTCGGTCATAGCTACATCTCTGGAAATGGGTCGTAGGAGGGACTTTGTGAACCACTCCATAAGGATTTTGTCCAGAATTTGAGTCTTAATCATCCGACGTCGTCGCTGCCACTCATGTATATGATAAAAAATATGAGTGGAATTATCTTCACACAGTGAATTCAAGAGCTCAGCTCCTATCCCATACCGAATGGGAAATTGGTAATGCGTTAAGAACTTCATTGCCAGGTCATTTAAGCTTTCAAAGAAATGATGCAGCCTCCAGTCAAGGATCTGAAGAAAAGACATAACTCTGGTCAGGGATCTTTGGAAAAGATGCAATTTCACAATATGATCCATCAACGAGTTGGATGAGCACCATAAATGGTATGTCATGATGTGTGTGGAGGGGACCTCTCCCTGCTTTCTATCAAAATTTGGAATATCTTAAGGTAGCTTGGAAGGCATGGTCGGATAGGACGGGTCGTGGGAAATAGAGTCATTTTTCAACTGAGACAAATTAGGTAAGTCTAATGTTGCAAGGAAAGGCAACAATGCAAATCAATATTGGGAGGGCGATGAAGTCTCTATTGTCCCATATGGACCTTGCGGTCCCCCCATATTTGTACTACTAGAGTGTTGGGGATCTCTTGAAGAATGAATGCCCCTAGAAATGGTGGCACTTCGCGGAGCATGACTTCCCCCAGGACCAAACATACCCCTAGGGGGTTTTCCCTCGGGGGTAAATGTCGACCCTCCAGGAAAAACATTCCCAAAGTTAGTCCCGGGGAAGAAACCCCTAGGACCTTATGTGTTAACAAAGGGAAAACCTCCCCAAGGTGAAACGTTTCTCCCAAGGGATGTGCCCCTAGGGAAGGGTGTGTTTTTCCAAGGAAAGTTGAAACCTCCTGATGTACTACTGCCCCCAACCTGACTAGGGACAACCCCAAAACCACTAGGGATGTTCCATCTGAAAGGTAAACTAGAACCAGATGATACCAAGCCGCTCATAGGAATGGTGGAGGGAGAAGGAATTCCACCCTCCATGTTGAATCCAAGGTTTGGCCCCTTACCAGAATAGGATCCAAAGGTGGGCATCGGGATAGACGGTATGTGTGTAGAAATTCTCGGTAACTAACAAATGGAAATGATGAAACAATCGGCACCCCCCATATTGAGGGACCTTTAGAAAAGGCATGGACGGTGTAGGTTCAATGGAGCTAAGGGGTGGTAATGTGGACATCATGGGGATCCCCCTCATCCCACTTGAAGATGGGCTCGATGACTCGACCACACTGGACGCAACACTTGGTATTGAAATGGTGGGAGGATGACTAAACAATGAAAAAGGCTCACTAAAAATTTCCTTTACTTGGACTGGTATAGGGGTGCCTGGCTCAGTCAAAGGAGGGTTAAAATTTGGTGGATGACCTTTGTCTACCACTTTTGACCAAATCAGTCTCGTCAAACCAAAGATAAGATTGTCCAAATTCCTTGTCACCTATCTCACGCTGCTTTAGAGGCGGTTGCACCTCCATAATAGGCTTAAGTCCTCGTAGTTGACGGGACCAATGTGGTGATTCAACCACGGTGAATGTAATAAGTGAAAATTGAAACACAATTCAACCCAAGGCTGACCTAGAATCAGACTCAAAGAGCACACCCCTAATCAATATAAGATAACAACAAGCAAACCAATTGGCTCAAGGCCTTTCCAAAAACCAACCCTATGGGGGAGATGAAGTTCCCACAATATTTGTTAGCGAAGTTATGAGGAGTAGTTACGATGATCTAAGCGAAATAGCCCTAATCGATGCAAGTACCCTTTATTAAGGTGGGCACCCTTTGGGGGGACTGAGATTGTGAACAAATATCTTCCCCAAGTACTACAGGCACGTCCCACCTACAATCACCTTTGTGGCTACCTAGGAAATGTCACTAAGGCTACCACCTCACAATCAATGATCGGGTGAACAGTCATAGGTCCGACCACACGTAAGGGCAAAGTAAATAAGCTCGAACCTCTGAAGGCATTACCCAACATAACCCTTGTATACGTAGCAATTGAAGTAGTACCGCAAACACCAAAACAAACATAGAGGGGTAATGTCCCTACTTGCCCTGATGCGACCTCATGCTTAATTCTTGTATTAGAGGAGGCTCCTGACACACCGGTTGTAAGAATGGATTTATCACTCTTTAATGACTCCTAAGTTTCGTTTTGTGGTCTTGGAGAGTTTACTCTTCAATCCTAATCCAAGGCCCTAAGCCTATCTAATTGTTGGTTCACTATAAAAAGAAAGATGTATAATTGATTTTAGATAACGTAGTTTTTTTTTATGACTATTGCTTAAGTCCAAGGGTAGCAGATGGAACTTTGGTGATGTTATGACTCTTGACCCAACTAAGCAATGCAAAAATGATAATGGTGTTCGTTCACTTCAATGAACTCTAGCTATGGGAGGAAGAGAGAGTTTTTTCTTTTCTTTGCAAACTTTAGAAACACAACCTCACACACACCAAGCAACCAACAAATGATTCAGATCTGAAACCAAACAATGATCCTAATGCACTCTTTTACTAATGCTTCAAAATAAATCAAGCATGGAACGATTTTATCTTTTTTTGTTATTTTTCCAATTACAATGAAAAAAATTATTGATCTAAGCAAGAATGCAAAAAGAAAAGAAAAACCAACAACAATCAACAAGAAAAGGGGTTGTAATAAATTGGAAGTAATGTCAGATCATCCCACTCCAATGTATGTACCAAGATCTCACCCAAAACTCACCTAGGAAGGTAGATTTAGTGATAAATAACATTTACACAAGGACAAGTAATGCAACCAATAGCAAATACAACTAGATCTCTTCAGATCAGTTGGGTTCATGCCCAACTTCATTGATATTATCAGACAAAGACATAAACTATCCAAGAAAAGGAAATCAAACCACACAAATGCACACAAACAACACTTGAAAACAAATTATATGTTCAAATGACTAAAACAGAGACAAGGCATATACCAAAACAAAACCATTGTAACACCCTTTTGATCAGAGGACAAACCTAATCTCAAGGGCCTGGGTTTTTCTCTCAAATCTGTAGTTTTTAAAGATCATCGCGAGACACAGGTCTGTCAACTAGCGAGGGGCCTCACTGGACGCCTATGATGCAACCAACGACGATGAGGAATTTTTTTTTTTTTTTTAGGAAGATGGATCTGTTCCAAATCTATGTCAGATCTCTCAGATCTTTTGGATCTAGACTCTGAAATAATCAATGGACGAAAATCAAAAGCAAATTACACTTAAGTAGAGGACATGATTGACAAAGAGACTCAAACTAGAGAAGAATTATTCCCCGATGGAGTCGACAGTTCTATTATGGGACAAAATCTCATCGGGATCTTGTTGAATACATAACAAAATCTCCCTAGGACTAGCCTAGTAATCCTAGACAAAAGACGGTTTAGATTTCTATGGTTTCCCTATATCTAGATTCAAACACATGGATTTATTAGTCACCTCAGGAGTGGTGGAGTTTGCATACCATTCTCTGTAGGTTGTCCTTTGTATATCCTAGCTGTTGTAGACCTGAAACTCCAGCTCCAAGCTCAACAACTTGCTTCCTGCACACAAAAGACAAGCAATACCTCTCTAACTCTCTACTTGGGATTAGAATCCTAGATCTAAATTGCTTTTAATTAGACTATTATTTATTCTTAATCCCCTACCATGTCTCTTATTCAATTAATTGATCATTATAATTTTCCATTCAAATGTCCATCACTCTAAGCTGGTGAGGATGGAATTTAAGGTTGCTATTATCCTCCATCTTTTGATGCTACTTAATGTCGGTGCTCACATTTATTAAAGGTTTACTATGTTGTCATTGCATTATATGTAGTTATATCCTTCAAGTGGTATTATATGAGTTTGAAGTCGCACCCCTCCTTCTAGCTTCCATCTATTGTGGTAGTGGGTACTTAGGTGATTTCCCTAGTGTTGCTTTACAAAATTTGGGACAAGTCTTGAGACATTGTAATTGTTATGGCTTTGTGGAAGAACATTGGTTTGGATAACCCCTTTTCTCCTTCAAATGATGGCAAACAATGGGGGCAATTGATATGTTATGTGTGAATTGTCTAAAGTTTGTCCTAGTATTAAGAGTTGGAAGCACACAATTGCAAAGGCACAACAACTGGTGGTGTCCTTCGATCTCTAGTGGCATCGATGGCATAAATATTAGGAAGAAAATTCTCAATGGTACTACAAGAACAATACCATTTTGTTATTCAAACTATGGTTCAGTTTAGGATATTTCAGGAGTTGGAGCAAGAGATGAGGGATTTTATGCAAATCCAATACAACAAGTTCCTAGAGTTGGATTTGAACGCGACTCTAAGCTTTTGTTTGTCTCTCATCTATATGATTTTCTAATGTTACCAAGGGAGATTGTTCATTTTCCCTCTATCTCAGAATTATCTGCAAATGTGGCCTTAAAGAATGAAACCTGATTGTCCATACATGTCCCAAGATGGCTTTAGAAGCTACCATAGTAGACATGCACCCAAAGGGCCATTCGACTAAAACCATGAGCTAGGGGGATATCAAGCAAGAAATTCAAGTGGCATAAGATGCCCTTCATGTGTTTGTTTTTTATATTTTTTACAATATGTAATGTATTTTTTAGTCCAATTTATGTTGGGATAGTTTATTTAGCATTATGCTTGCCTAGTACTCTAGTTTAAAGTAAGGATAGGTAGTAGTCAAGTCTTTGGGACTATCATCAACAATTTTTTGCATTTGGTTAGCAATGTCTTTTTGGAATTGCATTACAATGATATATAGCTAGGCGATACATTTTTTTATCTAATACAAAGCTAATTGTTATCATAAAAAAAATCACAATATATATGTTTTAAAAAATACAGGGGAATCTCACATGGTGGAGAACATGCCTTCATAATGTTACATTTCCTTGAACCCCGATCACGGTAATTAATTCCTAGTAAATCCTTACAGAAATAAAATGCAAATCTACTGAATAAAAGCACACCGAAATTCTTAACCAAAAAATTGCAGCGGAATAAAAATAGGAAACCAAACACATGTACGCAGATATTTTTGGGTTAATACCATTGGAAAAAACCCTAAGGGAAAACCAACAACAAGATGATTTTATTATAGAAAATCAGGTCTCCCTTACCAGGATAATGGTCGACCGAGAAAATAGAAACAACAACAAAGCCTAGGTTGTTTTCACCTAACAAAACCATCTTCCCCTTTGTTGTTTCTATCTGCTTCCCACCTAGTTGTATGACGACCTATATGGCCCCTACCACGGACTGTATGGATTGTATGACTGCTACCCGTGTGATGTACGACCCTTGCAACTACCTGCTGCAACTTGTACGACTTGTTTGGCTACTTCTACGGGCTATACGACCCCTCCAAAAAATATCTCTACATATGCCTTGCTTGGTATGACCTACTAGAAATTTCTTGGCTACAACAATTTGCTGAAATGTGCAAAGTGAAAGTCCTTCTCCACTCAATTGAGTCATTGCTACTTACACAATGTGTGTCTTCTCCTCTCCCTTGGTTTCCTTTTATAACCTTGAGACGAGCCAAAACCCTAACTTCTAAAGTGATCAATGGTTGAGATTAAATCTCCATTAGTTCAGATCAATGGCTAAGATTCATTTAATTAACTTAAATCACTACTGCCAAAAACTTAGGCATTTTATTTAAATTAACCTCCATTAATTATAAAAAGACATCCACTTTAATAATTAAATTATTAAAGTGAATTTCCAAGGTTCTGAGAGGTATTAATGACGACTTCCACATGTTAGACACAAATCAATGTGGAAGTGCATGTTCAAGCTACAAAACATCAACACTCCCTCTTAGCAAGGAAGGTACTTCTAGAAGAGCCATCTAGAACTGGTTGTCCCTCCAATCCTAGCACAATAACCTGCACATCATCCTGCAACACAACATCCTGATAAACTTGATGGTTTTTTGCATCTTCAATGACATTAATCCTTAGTGCCATGAAGTTAGGAAACTTCTTTGGAGGCCTGCTCTCTCTGAATGTGCTTCTAAGAGCCTCAACATGCTCCTGAGCATCTTGTAATGTCTTCTCAAACCACTTGGGTCTCCTGAAAGAGTTGGAAGGGGCTAACTCCTCCTCCTCACCTGAAGGGTGACTCCATGCACTAGAAGTATGTGAACTATATTCTCCCTTCAAGGCCAGTTGCTCCTCGTCCTCTGCCACTGCTGGTAAATCATAAGAGTTCCTAGATGCCAAGTTTTCCTCAAACCTGACATCTCGGCTCACCATAATCTTCCTCTGCACTGGAATCCAAATCTTGTATGCCTTCGAGGTCTCACTATAGCTAATAAATAACCCCTTCTCCCCCGAGGGCTCCAACTTTGTCCTCTTCTCTATCGATACATGGATATACATTAGACAATTGAAAATGCGAAAATGGCCAATCTCTAGCTTCACTTCAAAGAGTGCCTCTTCTAGATTCTTGTCCTCTAAGACCTAATGAGGACTCTTGTTTTGTACATAAACTACCATATGGGATACCTCTGGCCAAAGGAACATGGACATATCCTAGTCATGAATCATTACTTTGGTAGCTCCAATGATGGAGCGATTCTTCCTTTATGCAACCTCGTTTTGTTGTGGGTTGTAAGGTAATGTCAACTCCCTCTTTATCTCTGCTTCCTTGTAGAAATCATTGAATTCTTTTGAGGTGTACTCAGCCCCATTATCTAACCTCATAAATATGATATTCTTTCCTTTTTGATTCCCCATGAGAGCCTTAAACTCTCAAAACCGACTGAAGACCTCACTCTTGGTCTTCATGAAAAAAATCCACGTCCTCCTAGCGAAATCATTAATGAAGGTTGCAAAGTAATCGGACCTGTTTACTGACTCTACTGACATTGGACCATATATGTCTATATGTACTAGATCCAAGATCCCCTTGGATCTGCTCTCGCTGCTCGGAAAAGCATCCTTGACATTATTTCCAATAACACACCCCTTGCATACTCCCTATGACCCTACACTAAACTCCAAAAGACCAGTGATGATCCCCCTCAGTGCAGGTAGCGCTTTGTGATGCAAGGGACCCATCCTCCTTTAACAAAGCTCACAGAGCTTATCATTGTCATGAACTAGAGCATGTGTTAGTTGGTTCTTTAGCCTTTATAGATTTCCATGCATGTTACCAAGAACTCGTGCTAGATAAGGGCTAGATCCTTTCATTCGAATAAGAACATGACCATCCTCGAAAGTGATGACATACACCTTCTCCTCCATTGCCAAAATTGAGAGAAAATTCATTTTGAGCTCCAGAACATACAACAAATATTCCACCTCTAGAGAACCTTCCGACTCCAGTTGAAACATGATTGTCCCAACTCCTTCTACACCACACTTAACATTAGTGCCAAGGTACACATGAAGATCTGGGTCCTTCTCTAACAAACTAGTGAACAACTCTTGTGTCCCTGTCATGTGACGAGAAGCACCATTATCCACAAACCATGCATTATTGGAAATTGTGCGAGAAAGATGAGGGACTAACAAGAAATCATTCTCGAACCTCTCATCAAACTCCTTGACTTGAGTTTCTGTAGATGTTTCTACCTGCTAAGACTTACCCTTCCCTTTCTTTTGTTCAAAACATTATGAAGCATAATGATAACTTTTATGGCACACAAAGCATTTTACTTTACTTGGATCCCTCTTCTTTCTAGCCTATGAAGTCAAATCTCCCCTTGCATTCCCCTTGCTCTTCCTTGCTTGACTTGCAAGAGCCAAATTCTCATCATCACCCTTTTGTTGGCTTGTTAGATATTCCTCCTGAATCTCCTCCTGGATGAAATCATCCCATAGTCTGTCAAACTTGGGAAGTGTCTCCCATGAAACGATTCCCTTGATGAATTGGGCCCATGGCTTAGTGAAACCATTCAGGGTCATCCTCACCATCTCTTCATCTATCACGACTTCCCCAACTACTGTCAACTGATCACACACTTGAGTGATCTTGGTGAGATAGTTGGTCCCTGTATTGATCTAGTCAGCTTGGTGTTTCTAAATTTTTCCCTCAACACCATCTTCTTATTTGCATTATTGATCTGAATTTGTTTTTCCAGAGATTCAAACATTTCTCTAGCTAAATTCTTCTCAAATAGGTGAGGAATCAGGTGATCCTTCCCCACATCTAAGATGATCCTCCTGGATTTAACATCCTTTTGATTATGGACTTCCAGTTCTTTTGGATTCATCGATGAGGTCATGGTGGTATTGGAAAACTCCAACAACCCATTCTCCATAAGAATCAATGTAACCCTCGCCTTCCAAGGAATGAAGTTAGATGTACCCTCCAACTCGTCCTCAAACCTCAAACTAGTTGTAGTCATCTCCAAATCAGAATTTTAATGAGGAATATAAACTATTAGAATTTAGATATGTTGTAAAACTTGTGACAAAATCCTTGTCTGATCTCCTTTAGAGTGTGAGCTTTGATGCCAGGGTAAATTTCCTTGAACCCCAGTCATGACAATTAATTCCTATTAAATCTTTACAAAAATAAAATGTAGATCTACTGAATAAAAGCACATTGAGATTCTTAACCAGAAAATTACAACATAATAGAATAGTAAACCAATCACATGTACAAATATATTTTTGGGTAAATGCCCCTGGAAAAACCCGCAAGGGAAAACCAACAATTAGATGATTTTATTATAGAAAATCGAGGCTCCCTTATTGGGATAATGGCCCACTAAGAAAATGCAAACAACACCTGACGAAACCCTCTGCCCCTTTGTTGTTCCTGCCTACTGCCCACCTGACTGTGTGACCCCTGCCACGGGCTGTATGGACTGCACAACTGCTACCCGTGGGCTGTGAAACCCCTACAATTGCTTGCTACAGGTTGTACGACCTTAGTTACGAGTTGTACAACCTATCTAGTTTCTTTTACAGGTTGTAGGACCCCTCCAAAAAATCTCACGACATCTGCCTCCAAAAAATCTCACGACACTTGCCTTGTTTGGTACGACCTGCTGGAAATTTCTTGGTTGCATAAATTTTCTCTCTCGTTGAAATGTGCATAGTGAAAGTACTTCTCCACTTAATTGAGTCACTGACTCCTTGCATAATGTGCATCTTCTCCTCTCCCTTGGTCGTCTTTTATAATCTTGAGATGAGACAAAACCTTAACCTCCAAAGTGATCAATGGCATTTTTTAAAAATTAACCTCCATTGATTATAAAAAGACATTCACTTTAATAATTAAATCATTAAAGTGAATTTCCAAGGCTCTAAGTGGTATTAATGACAACTTCGACGTGTTAGACACAAACCAATGTGGAATTACCTGCCTGAGGTACAAAACATCAACGCATAATTTAAAACTATTTATTAATTATTATTGCACACGTTACAAGTTCTTTAACAGGGGAATTGAGGCCTTTGAGTGCTTTGTTTTGTCGATTTTCATAAATTGTGTTTCATAGTTATAAAGATATTGCGATTTCATCATGAGGGTAAAATTATTCTCAATTTATAAAAAACTGACATTTTTCTTGTGCAATTTTACTAACTAAAACAATGCTTTGAATGTTTTGGATGTGTGTTTTTATCACTTATCACACAACCTTTATGTTCATATCTACAAAAACCACAATACATTCTAACATTACACATTATAATGACACCCCTTCGTGACATTAGGAGCAAATGTCAATAAGTGTTGTCTATGTGATGTCCATAACAATTGCAAGTTCAAAGTATGTGGTGTAATATATTGAAATATGTAGAAACATACCTCTAAATCTAGATGCAATATCAAATAACACAAATTTGGGTCTATAACTGTCCAAATTTACCAAATTTCCAGAAAAAATAGTTTGTTGGAAAGAGTCAGTATATCCTCAACCCTCATTATTAACATTGATCCAAACAAGCAGACGTGGTAGGAATGGGGGGGGGGAGAAGCTATGGACAATTAAGTGGAGGCTTGTGCACTCCTCCAGGGTCTTTGCTTAGCAATAGATCTTGTGCTCAAGAGTTTGATTGTAATTGGTGACTCAAGTGTAATCATCAAATTGATTCTCTCACAATCTCCATCTTCTTATAACAAGACAACTTTCATTATTGCTCACTCTCATAAAGGAGTTAAAAATTTCCAAAAAATAATGTTTTATTAGATCCTCTAAGAACATAACCACCAAGCGAATGCTTTAGCAAATGAAGCCACTTCTTTAAACATGGGTGTGCCTAGGTGTTAGCGTCAAAAGTCACTCCTGGATTGCTTGCAGGAGCAGAGCCCAACACCCATCAATTTTATGTCACGATAAGTTTAATGGGTGATCAAATGGATAGAGACTCGGGGAGATATCACTCTAACTCAGGGACTGGGTCTGGTATGTAAGGAACAAAGGAGGTCTTGATCTAACTTCAGTCAGTGGGTTGATTCAAAGATGAGCAGGTTGAAGACTTGGTGAGAAAAGTGAACAAACTACCTCAGGCAACAGGCCTTTCAACAGTTTGTAGAAGAAAAACTTTGAATGCAAGATCCTCTTGGTTCAGGGCTTTGAGAAACTAAAAGGGGGACTTGAATGGATCCTCCAATTCCAAGTCGTTCAACGTTGGGAAAATCAGAAGACCGATTAGAGACAATGCAGTTGTTACAGTGATCCAACCTACATCATCCTATAACAGCTACAACTCGACTGGATCCTCCAATTCCGAGCTGCTCTAACATAGTGTAAACAAAGACGTGAAAGAAGCTGACATTCATAAGGCAAGAAGTCTCAAGAGTCCATGCATAACCAGAATAACAGTGCTTCATTAAAGTTTTACAACCGAGAGCCTTGCTCAACCATCGATCCCTTACAAAATACAAAGACTGAGTTTTTATATACTTAGAAAAATTCGCCTAACAACGGCGTGCTCAGTTATCCAAGACTTGGTGTCCCTTCAGCCGAATTCGGACAGATATTCTTCGTCAGACACCACCTTAACTGCCCATGGCTCCTGTAAAGGGAGTAGCTGAGCCATTAAAATCCGAGTTAGCGTGTGCATACCTCCTCTGGCTAGTCGAGGACTCGACATGGCTTCTTTGGAAAAATTGGTACACAGGACCCTCTCGAGCAGACCGCTTGCCAGACTCTCCATACCTTACACTTAATGCATGAGGAGAGGTTTCAACCACCCCTTCTCACCTTCATTTACTCCAAGCGAAAAACAGGCTTGAGGTCAAATCAAATGGCACCTGGAGATCACGATGAACTTTTCAGCGACTAGACCCGATGCCTTTGGCCCCTTTTGCACAACTCCCTTTATTTCCCAAGTGACCACGGACTGTGACCCTGCGTTTATTCTCGAAGGCGCTTTTGGCGTTCGCGAATAGGAAGGAGCCGATCCTTGCTTATCATAGTCGTGATGAGCGAAATGCCGAGATGTCTTAATTGGGCGCCACGCGTCCCTCACATATCTGACGGTCTTGAACTCACTCGGTGATGTTGTGGGCCCGGGTCCTAGACGTTCTTGGCATTTCGCGCTTCGTGGTTATGAAGGAGCTGTTGCTTGCGCCTCGAAGTCACGAATGCCGAAATGCCGACACGACTAGATCTCGCGCCACGCATCCTTTGGGTGGACGGCTGAGACTCCTCTGTGATACTGCGGGCCTGACTTTGGGCGCTTTCGGCGCTTCGGGGTTTGGGGTTTCGAGATGTAGAACAACATAGAACCCTCACCCTTCGAACTCCCGAATGCCGAAACATCGACGCGACTAGATCTCGTGCCACGCGTCCTTTGGATGGATGACTGCTATCCTTCCCTGCATACTATATGGGCGCGATGTATTTGCGCTAATCTCGGTGCAACTCCGCTAACCGTGATTTCCCACCGGCCGCCGATCTGCTCCTATGGATGAATCCAGACCATCGACAATATAATCTCACCCGCTCACTTGCTTGGAAGCCCAAAACGAGATTTTCCCATGCTGCGCTCGGGCGCTTCTTGTGCAACTTGTAGACCCAAATACTCTTGTGCCTAAGACAAGAAATGTTACTAACATTAGGCTCCATGGGGGATAGAGTCATCCCTGTGATGCTCTAAGGACTCACTTTGCAGTTCCAGTGCCTTGCTGTTGGGCCATGGGGTCACTTATTTAAAACTTAAAGATGGAAAGAAAAACAATATTTACAACAGCGAAAGAGCCATGTGCAGCTCAAGAGAAAAATCTTTTTAGGAAATGCCCATTCACAGGGCCATTGAAAACTTCTTGATCCTCCAGATCCCGTACCCTGTAGGTGTTATTCGAGAATACTTCGGATACTTTGAAGGGCCCGATCCACAGGGCTTCGAATTTTCCGTGCTTGCCTTTATCTTGTTTAGGAGCATCCCATTTCAATACCAGGTCTCCTATCTGAAATTCTTCCTTCTTGGCCTTCTTATCAAAAACCTGCTTGATCCTTTATTGATGGTCCTGAATTCTGCCCATTACCTGCTCCCTAGCCTGCTGGACTTCCACTAGCTAATGAATTCTTCTGATCATGTAATCAGGTTCCTCTTGATGATCCTGGAGGAATTTTGCTACAAGAATGGCTAAATGAGAAGGAAAAACAACCTCTGTTCCATAGACTAGTTGGAAAGGAGAGATGCCTATAGATCTCTTCGTGGTCACTCGATCGGCCCATAGAGCAAATTTCAATCTTGAATGCCAGGCCTTCTTGTTGTCTTCCAACAGTCTTTTGATGATCCTTATCAAGCTTTTGTTGGAGGACTCTGCTAAACCGTTGCCCTGAGGATAGTATGGGGTGGAGTGAATCAGTTTGATCCCGAATTTCCCTCAGAACTTGGCTAACGGCTCAGCCCTGAAAGAAGCTGCGTTATCAGTGACGATCTTACTTGGGCAGCTGAATCTTGTGATGAGGTCTTCCAGGAATCCAATGATTACCTTGTGGGAAGCACTCCTGGTGGGGATAACTTCAATCCACTCGGTGAAGAAATCTGTAGTAGTCAGGATCCATCTGTGCTGCCCACTGGAAGTAGGGTGGATTTCTCCAATGAAATCTAGGCCCCATTGCTGAAACGGTCCTGAAATAACCACAGGATTTAACAGCAGAGACTTGAGCTATTGTTTTCCTGCAAATCTTTGACATTTGGTGCAAGCTCTGACCTTCCTGTAGACGTCGGTGAACAAGGTGGGCCAGTAATACCCAGCTCGGAGAATTTTGTGGGTTGTGGACTTCCAGAAATGGTGCCCTCCACATAGGCCGCTGTGAAATTCAACCATGATCCTGTCAGCCTCTTGCGGATCCATGCATTTTAAAAGCACCCCCAGGGGGTCTTTCCAGTATAAAATTTGATGGACAAGGCAGTATCTGACTGCCTTGAGATTCAGAGCTCTTGCTTTGTTTCTTTGCAGGTCGTCTGGAGGCCGCAGCTCTTACAGAAAGTATATGACATCCTTATACCAGGGACATCGAGCTAATGGGGGCTCCCTTTGAGGGTCTGTTTCAGACAGCCGACCCTGCTGAATTCCTGAGCATTTGTTGATGAAACTCACCCCCAAAGCTTGGCAATTGGCTTCAGCCAACAGCTTGGCTAAACCCTGACCTTTGATCAGTTTGGTAGGCTTTATTTCCAGGTCAAATTCCAGAATCTTGGCTATCCACTTACTCCTCCTCCTGTCTATGTTAGGCTGAATAAGAATGTCTTTAACAGCAGCTGAGGGGACATAAGCGATGATTTTTTATTACAGGACATAGATTCTAAATGCCTTGAGAGCCTTCACCAGGGCGTAGGCTTGCTTCTCCATAGTGTCATACCTGACTTTGGCATCCCTCAATGCTCGGCTGAAATAAGCAATAGGTTGTTCTAGCACGACCTTGTTTGTCTGTAGTAAAACAACAGCCACCGTGTCAGGTGAGGCAAAGGAGAAAATAAGGAAATCCTTTGAGTAATCGGGACTGACATGCACAGGAGCTTCATTCAGGGCCTTCTTTATTTGCTCGAAGGAATGTCGCGATTCAGAAGTCCACCTCACTTCATTTCCTTTCCTTAACATGGTTGTTATAAGTTTTACCTCCTCAGCAAAGTTAGGCACAAACCTCCTTAGAAAATTAATCTTACCAAGGAAAGATTGGACCTCGGGATTGATAAGGCTTTTATTGCCTCAACTCTGCTAGGATCGATCCTGACTCCTTCCACTGATACTATGTGGCCTAGTAACTTTCCCTTCTGCATGGCGAACAGAGATTTCTTGGGGTTTAATGAAATGCCAAAACTCCTGCATTTCAGGAAAACCTTTCTGAGATGACAACAGTGTTCTTTATCAGATTTTGAAAATACTGTGATGTCATCCAGATAGACGACCACAAATTTATCCTTTTCCCCAATGAAAGTTATGTCCATGGCACGTTGAAATGTTGCCCCTGCATTCATTAATCCAAACGACATCTTGGCATACATGAATGTGCCCCATGGAGTGGCAAATGTCGTCTTTTCCATGTCCTCGGGCAGAACAGAGACTTGATTGTAGCCAAAGAAACCATCGAACATGGACATCCTGGATGCTCCTGTTACCCTCTACAGTATATGTTCCATCTTTGGTAAGGGGTAGTTATCCTTTTGCGAGCTCCTGTTCAGGTTTTTGAAGTCTACACAGAGTCTGATTTCTCCATTCTTTTTCCTTACTGGTACCAAGTTGGCCACCCACTCTGAATATCTCAGTGGTACGATGATCTGGGCCTGTAGCAACTTCTTCACCTCCCTCTCCATGATAGGCAGCAACATAGGATTGATCTGTCTTAGCTTCTGCCTGAATGGTTTTGCCTCCCCTTTTAATGGGATTTTATGCTCGATGATAGAAGTGTTATATGTTTTGAGATCTTCATAGGTCCAGGAAAACACATCAGCAAACTCTCTCAATAGTCCAACGTATTCAGTCCTATGTTCCGTTGTCAGGATTCTTGACAATTTGACCAACTTGGGCTCACTCTTAGTGCCAATGTTGCACTGAATTGTATCAACATCATCTTCTGAGATCTCCCCTTTTAATGCCACATCATTTTTATCAAAAAGCCTTTCCAAAGGAACCAGTCCCTTCAGAATATGATTGCTGGGCAGCTGCACAATGTTACGCTCTGCAATCTTATTCAGAAAATTACCCCCATCAAGCTCTTCTTCAGAGACAGAGTCTTGGTCAATATGCATCTCTGAAAATTCTTCAACGGTCTCCAAGAATCTTTCGACCTCAAGATCATCCTTGAACACCTTCCAATGCTTGACATTGTCAGGTATGGAGGGCCTGTATTTTACTTCTACATCGTATCTGAATTTTGGTGGCAAGGGCACTTTGAAATTGCTTGCTGATGTAGCCAAGGAATCTGCCACTATATTCTTCTCTCTCGAGATGAAAGAAATGTTAAATGCTGAGAAGAAACTGTCAATTGGGTCCCATACCTCATTTCTGTAACTCCTGAGTCGAGGATGCTTAGCCTGATAAGCGTTTTTGATCTGTTGGACCACCAACTCTACATCTCCGAACACTGCTACCTCCTGAATTCTCATTTCCCTTGTAGCTCTTAATCCTAGAACGAGGGCTTCATACTCTGCCACATTGTTGGTAGTTTAAAATTCTAGTTTGTATGACAGAGATATGGTTTCTTGAGATAGTGACACAAAAAACACCCCAGTTCCAGCGCCTTCCCTGGAAAAGGCTCCGTAAAAAAACATTTTCCAGACGGGGGTGATGGGGGGAGGAAATTTATGGGAAGTGGTGGGCGGATTTCTGAGTTTTAGAGGAGGCTCGAGAGCATGAGTGAGTTGTAGTAAACTGGAACCTAAATTAGTGTCCAAGGCAAAAATAGGGTGGTTGGTAGGGTTGGCCTCATCACTGATTATATAGGCTAGTTGGGCTTCCCTGTATAGCCTCCTATGTTCTCCTCCAAACACTGGGATAGTAGCATATGTGAGGTCCATCTGCAAAGTTCGCCCCAGTATTTTTATCCAAGATCTTGATAACAACATACCGAACTTGGGGGGGACATCAGCCACTACAATATCCATGACCACACTTTTCATGGGCAATTGAAACAAGGTCACGACCAGGTCTTTGATGACTCCTAGACATTGAACTTTCCTGGAGTCAAAGGAATAGAGATCATGATAGGCTCGGGTGACTTCTAGCCCTAATTCTTCCATGACAGTTTTGGGCATGAGGTTGTGAGAAGCCCCCGAATCCATCAAGCAATTGTGCAGTACCTTGTCATGTATGTTCAAGGAAGTGTAGAAGGGAGGGAATGAGTCATTCCTGTCTTCTACCATAGGACCTAGAATAACTGCAGGATTTTCATCTTACAAATTGATGGATTCTGTGGGAAGGCATGAGACCTCAGACTGTAAAAGCTCAAAGAAGCGTTTCTTGAACCTTTCATGTTTAATCAATTCGGTTAGGGGCACAGGAATTCTGATCTTTTGAATTTCATGCTCGAAATTAAAAGAAGATGTAAGCTTCGGGATTTCTCTTATTTCGGGGACATGACTCTGGACTATGGGAGAGAGGGGTCGGGGCTTCTTACCTCTATGGTTGTCCGCTACTTCATTAGCAGGTTTTTCTGTTCTAGTGGACTGCTCAGGAACATCGGGTGCTACTGTCTTTTTCTTAGACCTCAGATCATACCTGCCTTGGTTGTCACTAGTCTTGTCTCCCTTGCTTAGTTCATTTAGCTGACTGTCCATGAGAGACTCCTCGTATGCTGATTGAGTGAGATGAGGAAAAGGAGGAGTGTCTCCGAAGCAAAGGATTTTAGGATCAATCTCGTCTGTTTCCCCTTCTTCCCCCTCTCTCTTTGGACAGTCGAGGAAGTAATATTGTTTGGCCTCCTGAAACCTCCTTTGTTTTTGGCGTTTTGAGGGCCCTTGAATGCCTGCCTCCCTTCCACCTTCATTCTCTCCATCTCTACAGACAGAGACTTCACCATCTTGGTCAGTTCATCTACTTGAGGGTGGGGCACTGATGGGCCAAGAGTTGAGGCTTCCGATCTTCCCTTTCTTCTGTCTGCGTCGGCCTTGTTCCTTAGTCTACCGGCTACTAATACATTGGATTCCACTTCTATGGCTGCATCTTGCATTTGAGCTAAGGAGGTGGCTCTTATTTCTCTCAATAAAAGACAGAAATCGGGACCAAATGCACTAGCATAAGAGATCTTGGTCGAGGCTTCTGAGGGTTTTATTTTGGTAGGAATTTTATTATACATCTTATTGAATCTTTTGGTGAAGTCAGAGATAGACTCTCCTTCCATCTTCTTCAAAGATCCAAACTCTGTCATGTAATACATGAAATCCTTCCTATCTCCCCACTGCCTCGGGAAAGCACTATCCAGAGCTTCGATCCCAACAATAGATCCGAGGGCCAATCCTCTAAACCATTTTCTCACCTCACCATGCAGGCTCTGGATGAAGACTCTCATCCAGACATCTTCATTTTCAATGTTCAGGTTGTCTGCATAACTGTAGAAAGCAGCCAGGTGCTCTTTCGCAGTTATGTCCCCTTCCCCAGTGAACTTGGGCATATATTTCAAGTAATCTCCGGCGGGGAGAGGATTCATGGGATGGGGTAGGATTAAGGGAGCATATCTGGCAGCGACTAAGGTGTCCATTCTATTTAGAGGGGGATTAGCTCCAGCCATAGGAATATTAGGTGGAGGAGAACTTGGAGGAGAAGGAGTTCGCGAAGGGGCTACTGGGAATGAGTCTCGAAGTGGGATGGGAAACAAAAGGGGATTTAAGGAGAAGGCTAACGGGCTCAAGTTAGCAGATTCTCCTCTTTGTGCAGGAGTGGTAACAGTAACAAGAGGAGGAGTGGGGAAAACTTCAGTGGTCCCGGGTCTACACCAAAGTACAGCTTCAGAGGAGAGGGGAGTGACAAGGGTTTCTCCCTCCAATCCTAGACCGGGAGGGGAAAACTCAGCAGGAACACTCCCGAAATTCAGGAAACGAGAAACCTCAGAAAAAGGTCTGTTAAGAAACTGAGGAGGAGAAAGTGGAGTTCCTACAGAAGGAGATGGCAGATTACCTGGTTCGACGGTGGAAGCTTCCTCTTTGGAGGCCTTTCCTTTCCTGAGAACTATGTCTGGATCAGTTTCAGGTGTAGCTAGAGGCAGCTGTGAATGAGACCGCGTGTGTCTGCCTCTGAAAGCCACAATTAACACGGAAGGTTCGCCATAGTGGAGTGGTCACAATGGAGTCGCCAGGTGCACAGTAGTAATCTTCAAAGGCTCTGATACCTGATGCACCTTCAAAATCAGAGGCTCAATGTCGTTCAATCCCGGGGAAAATTTTCAAATTTGTCCTCGGCAACGACGCCAAAAATGTTAGCGTTAGAAGTCACTCCTGGATTGCTTGCAGGAGCAGAGCCCAACGCCCATCAGTTTTATGTCACGATAAGTTTAATGGGTGATCAAATGGATAGAGACTCGGGGAGATATAACTCTAACTCAAGGACTGGGTCTGGTATGTAAGGAACAAAGGAGGTCTTGATCTAACTTCAGTCAGTGGGTTGATTCAAAGATGAGCAGGTTGAAGACTTGGTGAGAAAAGTGAACAAACTACCTCAGGCAACAGGCCTTTCAACAGTTTGTAGAAGAAAAAATCTGAATGCAAGATCCTCTTGGTTCAGGGCTTCGAGAAACTGAAAGGGGGACTTGACTGGATCCTCCAATTCCAAGTCGTTCAGCGTTGGGAAAATCACAAGACCGATTAGAGACAATGCAGTTGTTACAGTGATCCAACCTACATCATCCTATAACAACTACAACTCGACTGGATCCTCCAATTCCGAGCTGCTCTAACATAGTGTAAACAAAGACGTGAAAGAAGTTGACATTCATAAGGCAAGAAGTCTCAAGAGTCCATGCATAACCAGAATAACAGTGCTTCATTAAAGTTTTACAACTGGGAGCCTTGCTCAACCATCGATCCCTTACAAAATACAAAGACTGAGTTTTTATATACTCAGAAAAATTCGCCTAACAGTGGCGTGCTCAGTTATCCAAGACTTGGTGTCCCTTCAGCTGAATTCGGACAGATATTCTTCGTCAGATGCCACCTTAACTGCGCATGGCTCCTGTAAGGGAAGTAGCTGAGCCATTAAAAGCCGAGTTAGCGTGTGCAGACCTCCTCTGGCTAGTCGAGGACTCGGCATGTCTTCTTTGGAAAAATTGGTACACAGGACCCTCTTGAGCAGACCGCTTGCCAGACTCTCCATACCTTACACTTAATGCATGAGGAGAGGTTTCAACCACCCCTTCTCACCTTCATTTACTCCAAGGGAAAACCAGGCTTGAGGTCGAATCAAATGGCACTTGGAGATCGTAATGAACCTTTTGGCGACTAGACCTGACGCCTTTGGCCCCTTTTGCACAGCTCCCTTTATTTCCCAAGTGACCACGGACTGTGACCCTGCGTTTATTCTCGAAGGTGCTTTCGACGTTTGCGAATAGGAAGGAGCTGATCCTTGCTTATCATAGTCGCGATGAGCGAAACGCCGAGATGTCTTAATTGGGCACCATGCGTCCCTCACATATCTGACGGTCCTGAACTCACTCGGTGATGCTGTGGGCCCGGGTCTTGGACGCTCTTGGCATTTCACGCTTTGGGGTTATAAAGGAGTTGTTGCTTGCGCCTCGAATTCGCGAATGCTGAAACGTAGACGCGACTAGATCTCGCGCCATGCGTCCTTTGGATGGACGGTTGCTCTGTGATACTGCGGGCCCGACTTTGGGCGCTTTCGGCGCTTCGGGGTTCGAGGTTTCGAGATGTAGAACAACATAGAACCCTCACCCTTCGAACTCCCGAATGCTGAAATGCCGACGCGACTAGATCTCGCACCACACGTCCTTTGGATGGACGGCTGCTATCCTTCCCTGCATACTATATGGGCGCGATGTATTTGCGCTAATCTCGGCGCAACTCTGCTAACCGCGATTTCCCGTCGGCCGTCGATCTGCTCCTATTTATGAATCCGGACCGTCGACAATATAATCTCGCCCGCTTACTTGCTTGGAAGCCCAAAATGAGATTTTCCCATGCTGCGCTCGGGCGCTTCTTGTGCAACTTGCAGACCCAAATACTCTTGTGCCTAGGACAACAAATGTTACTAACACCTAGGAAAAAGAGGGGATATCTTTTCAATTAATTCCTTAATCCATTAGCATTCAAATTGAGGCACATGTTGTCTCATTAATGCAACATATGTCACTATATCAAATGCCCTAGATTGCATTTGAGGTGCGTATATTCGAAAGTACATGTAACTCCTTTCATTGCATTCCCAAACTTAAGTTTGGCTCACTCTTTGAACCCGATAGCAATCTTTATCACCGACATCATGGGATAATGGCCACCAATTTGGGTGATAGCATGGTTGCTCGAAGCAAAATTGTTGTTTTCGAAATTTTCTTGGTAAGATATACACTTCGTCTCTGGAAGGTTTTATGGTGCCATTGTTTGAAGATTCTTGGTCCTGGTCTTGTTTTGTGGGTGGAATCTTCATTTCACTGGCTATTGGGAAATTGATGTGTATGAACGCTTAGAGTTGGTTTATCCTGGGATTGCCCTTTTTGTCTAGTTAATTGTGTGGTTTTCATACCTAGATTCTGGGGTCGGTACTTGTTTCTTTGGTTTCTTGGGGGGCATAAGTTGTCATTTCTTCTTTGCTTCTATATTGGTTATTTTCACTTGGGGGTATAGTCTCTGCAATTTGTAGGAATCTAAGTATCCTAGTATATGCAATTTTTGGTAGATTTGTGGTTTATTGGTTTTGTGTGTTTGGCTGTGCAGCGGGGTGTTTCTTGTACATTCGAAACATGTTTTTAATCTGGGGAATTCAAGGATTTTGCAACTTTTTTTTGCTATGCACTCTAGCCTAGTGGACTACCATGAAGATCAAGAATTTAGGAGAGCTCTTCATAGGCATGAAGAGTCCATTTAGTGCAATTAGATGTCCATCTTCTACGTGACTTCAAAAGTTCATGAGAATGATCACCAATGTACTTCTCAGATTGCCATAATCATGAACACATTGGTATAACAACAAAAACAAATTGACTCCTTAAAAGATGAATACAACGGGCTAAGATGTAACAACCCTAACTCAACTCCAGGCCAGGTCCATCAAAATTTTAACCTCTGATACCACTTTGTAACATACCCAACCTTCTAGTTGAGTCCCATTACCACATTGTAATGTCTCCATTACTACAAGCTCACTAAATACAGCTTTGATATCACCTCTTTCTTTTGCGGAAGCAACTCAATGAGACCAACATCACACATAATTGGCCTTGTGCTACATGCAAAAATGGTTTCCTATTATGCGTCAATTGGTCTTGTATCGGGTGCAACAACTTTGTGTTAGCAATTTTGCATGCTCAACCGTCCTTGTGTCAGTCACATCACTATCCCTTAGCACACACAACATTTCTAGCTTCACGCTAGAACCGTACAATTTTTGCTGAAAATACTTGACAGATAGTGATTATAAGTACAAAAAGAGCTCATAATACAATTATGCATGCAATCATTCTTGTGTCGTGGGTAGAGTCTATCCATTTGTGTGCACGAACTGCTTCCCCTATGTGTGCAATGATTCAGACCTAGCCTCAGAATCCCATAACCGTTACCACATAATTATCCAACATGAAATACTTAATAGTTACCAAGCTCTACATCTGCAACAATTATGCAAAACTAACAATACATGGACAACCCATGATAATTATGTACGAATTCCATAACAAAAATAGCATAAGAATTCACATGTTAAATAGCATATAACTACACATAAATCGTCATAGTCCATGTTTTGCATATGCATCAAACATGTAGTTCTACAATGTATATAATCTGCACACAAATATATATATACATGCACATTACTCGAAGAATACTACACATAAGAAGACACTTACCTTTTGTTGTAATCCACCAACTGCGTGCATACCTCAGACATTCCTCCCAGCCATAGACTTTGTCGATCATAACTTTCAGCAGCATGTCACCCCCGAGCTGGGCCTTAAACTCCACCAAGGCTAAGTGTTCCTAAACCAAGCTAGGGTCTATCAACAGTCAAAATACTCAGATAGTTACCAAGCTCTACATCTGCAACAATTATGCAAAACTAACAATACATGCACAACCCATGATAATTATGTACGAATTCCATAACAAAAATAGCATAAGAATTCACATGTTAAATGGTATATAACTACACATAAATTGTCATAGTCCATGTTTTGCATATGCATCAAACATGTAGTTCTACAACGTATATAATCTGCACACACACACACACACACACACACACACACATATATATATGCACATTACTCGGAGAATACTACACATAAGAAGACACTTACCTTTTGTTGTAATCCACCAACTACGTGCATACCTCAGACGTTCCTCCCAGCCATAGACTTT
This sequence comes from Picea engelmannii, assembly GCA_009831015.1. Classification (NCBI taxonomy): domain Eukaryota; kingdom Viridiplantae; phylum Streptophyta; class Pinopsida; order Pinales; family Pinaceae; genus Picea; species Picea engelmannii. The sequence continues at coordinate 46,667 of ML814319.1, read as the reverse complement.
GTCGATCATAACTTTCAGTAGCAGGTCACCCCCGAGCTGGGCCTTAAACTCCACCAAGGCTAAGGGTTCCTAAACCAAGCTAGGGTCTATCAACATTCAAAATACTCAGACAAAGGTGCCAACCCCAATAGACAACTTATAGTCCCTCATTCCCCACATGCCTGTACCACCCCAGGAAGTGTGCCCCTTCTCTGCTCAATAGTCCTTCGACTACCCCACTTCCCTTCCAAGGCTTCAACAACAAGTCGGACAAGAAGTCTCAGAACCCTGTAGCTACAGCTAGGAACCTTGGAAAACAATTCTCAAGAGGTCTCCCACCTAGAGAGAATGTTTATGGGCCTGACAACCCGCTTATTCAATAACACACGGGCTTGACAACCTGCTTCTTCAATAGCACATGGGCTTGACAACCTGCTTCTTCAATATCACATGGGCCTAACAACCTGCTTCTTCAATAACACGCATGCCTTCCCAAGCACATGGATATGCGATGGCAATAGGTTACAACAAGATACATATGCTAGCAGAGGAAAGTTGGTCTCTCCCTCCCAGAATGAGTGAATCCCCTTGAAATACACCAAGACTCAACAATATATTTTGCGTGACTAAAACTAGACACTTGTCACCTCAAGAAAAAGCTTCGCTCCACTTGGTGACTCGTTCCCATCCCTTAGGAACTTAGGGTAAATATATATCCCATAAATTATACTTTTGGAAATATTATTAAAATATTCCCTCTTTCTAACTCTTAGCCCCTTTCCCTTTTCTAGTGGAGTTTAAGGTCCCTGTCTCTTTTCGTCTGATCGATATGCTTTGATTAATTATCTGAATGTGATTACATTTTACAAAGATAGGCTTGCCATAATTTTTGCATTACGATGCACTTATTCAAGTGCACGCAAAACTATGAAATGGGAGCGCACTCCACCCTTAGTGCACGTGTGCAAGATTCAATGCTTTATCGCACTAATAACATCACAGGAACTACAGCCTCAAAATACATAACACAAAGGCTCTTTGGCCCCAAAATATCCTGGCTACAAAACCTGGTTTGATGCACACTTCTTTAGGTGCCCGTAAACTATGAATTGGGCACGCACTCCACCTTTTGTGCATGCGCACAAAACATTCCCAAAGCTTAGTGCCGACACCTCACCAGTCTATATGTACATTTACATTTTCATTACAATTGGGGTTCATCATAGGGGTTTTACATTCCCCTCCCCCTTATTTGTGCATTGTCCTTAGTGCATTATATACATAGCTGATCCAAAAAGGATCCATAGAAGGCTAAGAATAACTCAGAAATCACAGAGGCAATGTAGAACGCTCAGAATGGCTCTAGCAGACAAAGAAAGGGAAAAAATTCAAAGTTCCCAAAACTCAGTTAAAACATCATGACCGTAAAGAGCGCGTCGCAAGCTTTCTAACGACGCAAACGGATCATCAAACAGAGTTACGGTTTGAAAGATATTCGCAGTCAAAGTTGTCGTCAAACAAGGCCAGTCATCACGGGGACACATCATCAACTGTATTGCTGACGTCAACATGATGTTAGAAACTCACATGGAAGGGTGATGTCATCGTACGGGTTGTTGATGTTAGCATGCCACATGGCAGCACTAGAGGGCACCACGTGTCACCGACTATTGGGCTTTCTAGGGCTCCATGTGGACCAATAGAAAAGTGCCATGTGGCACCCCAGTCGACCCCACGTGGCACAACCCAAGAAGCTCCATGTGTCATTACGGAGTGACAGGGCAGCCATGTCAGCATATAGGTGGGTGTGTCAGTGGGTTCCATGTAGACCAATCATCGGGCAACACATGGCAACCCAGAAATGTCCAATGTTGTCCCGTGAACGAATTTTGTTTTAAAAAATATATGGCGGGTCTGCCAAATTTGGTAGACCACGCCAATATTATCAGTGGGTAGAAGTATCAATAGCGGGTATGCTATAGTTAGCGGAGCAAATATTTCAACGGATATATATACATACAAACCAATGTCCAAAATGGAGTCCAGTGGGTTCAACCCCGAAACCTCCGCCTTACCCAACGCCTTTACAATTCTGCCATAACCAAAGCGCCACCAATGCCACTTGTTATATCCGCCTGTATTCATTATTTAAAAAGTACAATCCGCCTGGAGTCAGGGGGAGGCGCGACCGTATCGTACGACTGTGGGCATAGATTACAAGGCAGGGACAGTGATAATTGCAGGTTGCAGAGGGCACAGAAACCGAGACAGAATTCTTCTTGGGCATGGGAATGCCAGAGTCGGATCAGAGCGTGGAGACAATCATCTTTGGGTAATTCGATGCCACAAATCTATTGGTGATGTCTGTTTTCTGATCTGAGCATTATTTCTCTAGCTTGATTTCAGAATGAGGTATATTCATGTATTTGCCAAATTCTTTTGCTGAGTTAATGAAAGAGCCTACCCATTTGAGAGCAGGACCCGAAGACATAGTCAACCAGGGACGAACTCCGTTATCAAGTTTTTGTGTTCAGATTTTATGCTTATGTCTCTTCATTTATTAAATTTTTCTTCTTTAATGACACACTTTAATTTATGCTCATTTAATACAATTCTTTATAAGTCACATGTTGGTATTAGAGTAGTCATCTTTGAATTGAATTGTTGAGTGTGAATGCTTACTAAGGCCAACCATAAACAGGGTGAAGGAACTCTTAAGACTTTCAATCCCAAATTTGGTCGTGTATCCAGAAAGAAGTAAATGGCAGAAGAGGACAAGCGTGATGAACGGGAGAAAAACTTTCACATGGTCTTTTACCGCATGTCAGAAATGGTCGAGTGAATGTATGGAGATTACGAGAAGAGGATGAAGAAGAAAGGGAAGAAAAATGAAGCACATGCAGATGATGATGCTTCGGTAAACCAAGGGGCTAGAGGAGATCCTCCCAAGCCTCCATCTTCACCTTTGAGTTCTAGTTCTTCTTCCTCTGAGCATTCTCGTCATTCTCATCATTCTAGCCATAAAGCCTCTTTTAAGAAACCATTATTAAAGCTTGATGTAAAATTTACTTTACCTATGTTTAATGGAGATGCTAATCCTGAAAAGCTAGATAATTGGATCCGACGGGTTGAAGTGTATTGTCGTGTCCAGCATATTGATGAAGAGGAAGTTAAAGTGCAATTGGCTTCTCTTCGATTGGAAGGCACCACTCTCGTATGGTGGGAGAGCAAGCTTCAGGACATAACTAAGTGTGGTAAGCTTCTTTCTTCATTGTCGGAATTTAAATCAGAGATAAGGAAGCAATTTTATCCATTAGGATATTTACATAAAGCAATGATGGAATGGCAAACTTAAAGGCAAAGTAAAGGACACACTGTACAAAGTTTCACAGAAGAATTTAGGAAGAAAGCTCTTGCATTGAACATTCCATTGGATTCTTATGAGACTTTAATGAAGTATATTGGTGCACTTCACAGTTATATTCGACATACTTTGATCTTGTTTAACCCCACTAGTCTTGACGAAGTTTGTGTGCAAGCCACTCACCTTGAGAACAGGGGGAAACATTATCAATAAGATCCCACAAAGAAACCTTCCAATTTCCCACAGAAGACTTTTAATAAGTTTAAAAGAAAGGACAAGAAGACCGCTACAGTGACGAGAGAAGGAGGAAAACCATCTTGCACTCATTGCAAGAAGAGCGGTCACGATGAAGAACATTGTTGGAAACTGCATCCGGAAAAGAAACCGAAACAATTCGATGGAAAGGGGAAGACAAAGACCGTTGCTACGGTACATCAAGATCTTGGTTCCAATTCAAGAGATGAAGGAAAGATCACAGTGGTTCGAGTACAAGGTAAATATTATCTTCATGCTATTTCTAGTTCCAATAATGAATCTCATGTTGATGAACGAAAGAGGAATCAATTATTCACATAAGAGTTGCATCTAAACATACTAAGATAGATAGATTATTTGATCTGGGTTCCCAAGTAAACTTAACATCTGAAGCACTTGTCAAGAAAATGGGTCTTGAAATGAAACCACATCCAAAACCTTATCCTCTTGGTTGGGTATATGACAAAGCAAAACTTAATGTCACCAAACAATGTAGGATCAGGTTTGCTATTGCTTCAAAATTGATTGATGATGTGGATTTGGATGTTGTACCACTTGATATATGTGGCATAGTGTCGGGAAGTCTTTATCTTTATGATATAAAAGCAGTCTTCTTTTGTCATGAGAAAATACCACCTTACTAAGGGGGGAGTCGAATATATTGTTAGAGCTCACAGCATGAGGGTAAATACAACACTCGTTAGTGCAGGGCAAATGAAAAGACTCATAAACACTAATAAGAGATATGTACTCATGGTCGTCAAAGAGAAATATGTCGAGACATCTGATGCTTTCCAAGGTTGTGATCCATCTCATAAAAAGAAATTAATTGATATTGTTTCGAAGTATGATGATATTTTTCAGGAACCAGATGGATTTCCTCCTAAGAGGGAAATCCAACATGAGATACATCTTCAACAAGATTATCCTCTTCCTAATGTGGGCATGTACAGGATGTCAGTTGTGGAGATGACAGAGATCAAGAAGCAACTACAGGGCTTATTGGATCAAGGGGTCATCAAGCCTAGTTAATATCCTTATGGTTCTTTGATCATGATGGTGCCAAAGAAAGATGGCATATGGAGAATGTGTGTCGATTACCGGGCCTTAAATAAAATCACGGTGAAAAATCGATACCCTCTTCCTGGCGTAGATGATTTACTTGATCAATTGAAGAATGTTGTCTATTTCACTAAGTTGGATTTGCGCAGTGGATATCATCAAATCGAAGTCGCAAAACAAGATGCATGGAAAACTGCCTTTAAAACCAAACCTGGATTGTTTGAGTGGTTGGTTATGTCGTTTGGGCTTTGTAATGCTCTAACAACTTTCATGCGTGTGATGAATGATGTATTCAGGCCTTTCATATATGAGTTTTTGATTGTATATTTAGACGACATTCTTGTTTTTAGCGGGATTTCGGATGAGCATGTGAGGCATGTAAAGCAAGTATTGGATACTTTGCAAAGGGAAAATTTGTATGTAAAATTGTCTAAATGTGAATTTGGAAAGACTACACTTGTGTACTTAGGTCATATTGTAGGAGGAGGACAATTGAAAATTGACCCTTCAAAAGTTGATGTAATTGTAAATTGGCGTGAGCCAAAAAGTGTAACCGAAGTTCGAAGCTTCTTAGGTGCAGTCCGGTATTGGAGGAGATTCATTCACAACTTCTCCTTCATAGCAGCTCCTCTGCATGCCTTAACTAGTGTGAAGAATACTTTCAGAGGGAAGGAAATCAAGAAAATGCTTTCGACACTTTGAAGGGAAAGATCAGTACCACACCAGTATTAGCATTGTTGAATCTTCAACAACGTTTTGAGATCGAGACAGATGCCAACGGATATGCCATGGGTGCAGTACTAATGCAATATCGCAAGCCTATATGTTACCACTCTGAAACTTTTAACCAAACTATTGTTAATTATCCTTCATATGATAAAGAGTTGTATGCATTAGTCCAGAGTGTAAAGAAATGGAAGCACTACTTGTTAGGGAAGGAAACCATCATACATACAGATCACCAACCCTTACAGTATCTTGAAGCACAGACCAAATTGCAACAATCTCGGCACTATAGGTGGATGGGTTTTCTACAACAGTTTCACTTGGTAATCAAGTACAAAAAAGGTACAAGTAATAAGGTAGTTGATATGCTTTCTAGACCTCCTATTGATGCTTCTATTATTTTGAAGAATGCTTCTTTATCTCATGATAGCTATATAGAACAATATGCCATCGATGAAGATTTTAAAGAAGTATATACGAAGCTAACCCTTGGTGCACAAGTAGAGAACTATTGTCTGTAGGGAAAGTTACTTTACCATCTTGGAAAGCTATGTATTCCTACAAGTGAACGAGTCCATGTAATATGAGAAGCTCATACTTCTCTTATGTCTGGGCATTTTGGTGTAGGAAAAACTATGGCTCATTTGCAGAAGTTTTGTTACTGGCCTCAAATGAAAGCAATTGTAACTAAATATGAAAAGGGGTGTGTGATGTGTTCTACTTGTAAGCCCACTAATAGAAAACTGGGGCTATACTCACCACTTACTGTTCCATCCCATCTATGGGAAAGTTTATCGATGGATTTTGTAGGGGGTTTACCCATGACCAAAGGGGGTCATGATTATTTCTATGTTGTAGTGGATAGGTTCAACAAGATGTGTCTCTTGATGCCTTGTAAAAAGCAGATCACTGCTGAGCAGACTGCTAATCTCTTCTTTTAGCTTGTCTGGGTTCACTTTGGATTACCCACATCTATCATCTTAGATCGAGATACTCGATTCCTTAGGGACTTTTGGACTAGCTTGTGGATAATGATTGACACCAAATTGAAGAGGAGCTTTTCTTTCCATCCATAGACCGACAGACAGACAGAGGTGGTAAATCGAACAATGGTACTTTTTCTTCGAGGCTACTACAACAACCGTCCCAAGGTATGGGATGAACATATACCCTATGTACAACATACCTACAACCGAGCTTTACATTCATCCACTCAGAGTTCACCTTTTAAGACACGTTTTGGGTACCGTCCAAATGTCCCTTTGGACTTGATGTACAGAAGAGATGTCGATGTAAATGAAGAACGAACAGAGGACAGAGCTCGCAATTTCATCCAAAGGATTCAACAGATACACCAGGAAGTCATGGAACAGTTGGAGAAAAGTCAAGCATAGTATAAATCTCGGCATGACAAGCACGGGGTTGATAATCAGTTCTAGGTTGGAGACCGGGTATGGCTTCACATCAGCAAGGAGAGGTTGAAGGGTGAAGGCAAGAAACTCAAGCCCATTCATTATGGACCCTTCACTATCTTGGAGAAAAGCGGTACCAATGCTTTTCATCTGGATCTTCCACCTTATATGCAGACTTACTCAGTTGTGAACGTTGAGAACTTGGAACTTTTTGAGCCTCCCATGATCATGGATCAAGATGAGGAAGTTTCAATACCATCATTCGAGGAGTTTGCACCTGAGTAATTGGATGAGCTACAGGAAGATATCATCCTAGATAGGAGGATGAGGACTTCACGTAGGGGTGATGTTGATTATCTTCAGGTAGGCTTAAAAGGCACACATCCAAGCAAGGCAAAGTGGATCGAGAAGGTCAAAGTGAGGGGACTTTTCCCTCACTTACCAGTTGATTGATGAAAGCTTTTGGTGGTCCAAAAAGCTCTCAGTGGGAAGGCGTGATCCAAAAAGGATCCATAGAAGGCTAAGAATAACTCAGAACTCACAGAGGCAACGTAGAATGCTCAAAATGGCTCCAACAGATAGAGAAAGGCCAAAAAATTAAGTTTCCAAAACTCATTGAAAATGATATGATCGTGAAGAGAGTGTCACAAGCTTTCTAACGATGCAAACGGCTCGTCAAATAGAGTTACAATTTGAAAGATATTCGCGGTCAAAGTTGCGGTCAAACAGAGCCAGTTAGTAGGTGGACACATCATCATCCGTACAGATGATGTCAGCAACTGACATGGCAGGGTGACATAATTGTATGAGTTGTTGACATCAACATTCAACATGGCAACACCAGAGGCTGCCATGTGTCACCCGCCATTGGGCTTTTTAGGGGTCCATGTGGACCAATAGAAAAGTGCCATGTGACACCCCTAGGCGACGCCACGTGGCACCACCTACGAAGCGCCACGTGTCGGTATGGAGTGATAGGGTAGCCACATTAGCATAAAGGTGGGCGCCATGTAGCCCAATCATCGAGCGACACATGGCAGCCTAGAAATGTCCAATGTTGGCCCGTGAAAGAATTTTGTTTTAAAACATATATGGCGGGTCCGCCAAATCTGGCGGACCACGCCAATATTATCAGTCGGTAGAAGTATCGATAGAGGGTACGCTA
>ML814318.1:104131-137064 GCA_009831015.1 Picea engelmannii | reverse complement strand
GGGCGCACCATTCAGGGGCACATCTGCTTGATAGAGCTTGTGTTTCAACTCTGTTGGAGTTGCTATTGTATCAGGTTCCATCATTTATTGTGTTTACTGTAACCCTTACTTGCTTTTCCTCATATATACATTTAGATCTCAAAATGGTTTTCCCCGGGGGGGTTTTGTCCAGGGTCATGTTGACCAAAAACACTGTGTCTACAAATGCATGCTATTAGTTCTTAGATCTGTTCATTATCAGCAGTTAAACGATGTATTAGGTGTGTTATATTTATTTGAGTTGCATGTACTAATTTCCTATGGCAAAAACGACATGCTAGAGCACCCAAATCGGAAATATAACCATGACAATCAGCTTGAAAGTTCATGAACTGTTGGCTGTTATAAAACAGCAGAAAACTAAAACAAAGACAGTCAAAACTTAGAGCCTTTGCTTGGTCAAAGACAGACCAAGAAGGCAAGCTGATAGGACCTGGAATTTTCACACTATCCACAAAGTAGGCTGGCATGTTGCAACAAGCGAAGATTAGCCAAAATATCTCAACAAAACAATTCCCACTAGATAGAATGGAGATGCAATATTACTTATAGGTTTGTTATGGGAAAGGCAATGGAAGAAAAAAACCACAAAAAATGACAGTACAACATCGATCATTTCAACCCAACATTTTAAATCAAGATACAAGATTACCTGAAATTGAGTATGCCTTAGAAAGAAAACAATCATTAGCCCAACCAAGGACAAGCTCACCTAGGCTAGGATGCGAGACAAGGAGATGCAGGGTGCCCAAAGAAGAATGTTTTTGCAGGACCTGACAAGCATGTGGTTTAGGGGATGTAGGAACAAAGCACAACTTCTTGCTTCATTGTGAGGAGTCTGTGATGGAGGGAATCAGTTGGAGAATGGTATTCCAGGACAGACAACTTGAAGATATTGCAGAGGGCTTCAAGGATGATGCACCTAAGAGACAAGTTGATGAGGTCATGGCAGTCTGGCCCATCCCAAGGGGGTTGCCCAGATAAGTAGCTTAGTTATTCATTTTGGGCAGGCCTCATGAACGATTCCTATTTACTATTTATTTCCTATTGTAGCATTCCTGCATTCTGATTTTTCACTTTTGCAAAGGCTCGTTCTCGCAAAGATGCGACTTTTCCATCCCATAGATCAGTTGGCCTCATGAACATTTAATAAAATTCTATTCTATTCTTATTTCTCTGAAAAATGAAAGATGGGGTTCAAAACTATACTATTCTATCTTTTATATACATATAGCCTCAAATATATGGCCCCTATTTTTAAAATAAAAACACATGTCCAATATTGTCAATTTTCACATGCAACTCTATGTGACTAATTTTCAGATTTGAAACTTGCTTCCTGTGAGCCAACAGTAAAATCCTAGCTGTTATCATTGAACAATTTTACACTGAAAATTATTGACTGAAATTATATGCAGCGGAAACACAAAAGATCAGAGATGAGTCATCAACACAACTGAGACACAAATTTCTGTTCTGTAACCTTTATCAAATTCAGAAAATTTGAGGGAAAACCCAGCCCTCTTGGTCATCACACTTTGACCAAATCTGGGGACAACCTTGTCCTCCTTAAAATAGAAAAAATCAGCAGAATACAAACTCAGCAAAATACCCGGAACAATTCCAATCTGTAGATTTGCTACAGCTACCGAACTGCCAACTTTCTGCAGCTGTCGAATCACCCGCGGCTATCAAAACTGCCGCTTTCTGTAGCTACTGAATCCTATGGCTACAGAACCACCCATCGCTACCGAAACTGACACTTTCTGTAGCTACTGAAACATGCGGCTATAGAACCACCCACGGCTACCGAAATTGCCACTTTTGTAGCTACCAAAACCTGCGGCTACAGAACCACCCGCTGCTACCTAAACTGCCACTTTCTATAGCTATCGAAACCTGCAGCTACAGAACTGTCGCGGCTACAAAACTAGTGACTTTCTGCAGCTACCGAAACCTGTGGCTACAGAATCACCTGCCGGCTACAAAATCACCTCGCTGAAATCACTATGCCTCCTAGCATAAGTGTTTACTCACTTATGCTAACTCCATGATGTTTCCACACACTCTACACAATATGAAATGTCACAATGACCTCTCTCCTTTATATACGAACCTTAGGGGTCATGATAGAAGCCCCTTCGCAAGTCAACACCAAATTAGGCTTTTTTGTGAGTGTGAAGCCCTGACACAAACCCACAAAGCGCATCACCAAATTCATGAAGCCCCAGCTTCATTCCAATGGCAGTTTTCTCCAAACGAAGAGTGTAATGTGGTGCCCAGGACGATTCCCACATGGCTAACACCTAGGGCCATGTGAGAATACCTGCCCGAAGCTACAAAAATCAACAAATATTGTGGCCAATTGAACAGATACAGCTCTTAAAAATACTTGATGTGACTACATCCCAATAGCCTCTATTTCAAGCTTCCAATAAAATTGCGTATGACCATTAAAAAACTGTTAGACCTTTATAAAATTGTAGTTTTCTCAACATTTCCAAGTCATACAGCCAAAAGTGAAAGAGAAGGGGGTAGGTTTCAAATAATATCCAAAACAGTTTAATTTGATACAACATTATTTTAATGTTTAAAGTAAAATATATGAAACTCAATGGACCTTTGAGGGCGCCACCACCATGATGCAGATTTGCAGAGATATCAGTTCAAATAGGCTTCTTTGAACAGTAGGATTGATCTGAGTTGAACAAACAGGTGCTGACATGGTGTCATACTAAGGTAATGAATGCTGCCTGCAATTGATTCAGAAATCTCAATTGAGCCTGACATAAACAGTTGCTACACTATTTGAGCATCACAGAGTCGATACGTAACATGGATATGTACACTGCTTCGGAAAACGTATTCTCTTGTGATGTTTGTGTGTTACCTGGTTCCTTACTGTTGTGACATTTGTGTGTCACCCAGTTCCTTTCTCTTGTGACATTTGCAGAAATGACACATCTCATTATATTTTCAGTCTCCTAAAAATATTCCTGCAGTACGAGGGAGCAAATATAGCCAGATGCATATTTGGGCAGGGACTGTTTTATTGAGTCGAAGCATACTGCCCAGACTCCAGTATTTTATGCACATGCCTGATCTCTCTAACATTGCCCTCTTGGAAAATTTGCTGTCCATATTCAGTGTTGGTGAATACTACAACCGGATACCCATTTGCACTTAGAGTACTCTCTGCTTTTTCGTCAAGTAGTTTGACAGATTCAACTTCTTAGGGTTCCTTCTGGCAATACAATTCCTTGAAATTTGAGGAAAGAAATGATGGCTCTAATAGCTAACCTTGTGAGCTACAATGCTTGCCTTGGTTCTGATCTTGGAAACTGTCTATCTGTGGCAGAAGTCCATTTGGCAGCTTCAGTTTGGGTGGTTCCCCTCTCTTCTTCTTCTTCCCTCTCTGTGCATTGTTCAGCAATCCTTCCTATGTTGCTGGAAGCAAATCTGGCACTCCCTTATGCTTTTTTGTGTTTGCTTGCTGAATTTTTAGGGTGGAAAGCTGCCCCCTCAGTAGATGCATCTCTCTACAGTCTCCCTTCTTTGCTTAAATTCATGCCCATTTCTACTTCACTCCCCTTAAAATATGAGCAAATCCTAGCATCCATTTTTTTTAGTGACATTATGCAGGTGGCGATACATTCAATTATGCAGAATGATGTTGGTCTATATTAGGGCAACTTTTTCCATCGATGAGGCAAATTTTGTTTTTATTTATTTTTCTTCATAAAAATATCGACCTTGTACATTGTAAAGTAATTCATATTTTTATCTAGCAGGAATATGAAAAAAAGTTACATGAGATAAAGGAGAGTCTGCAAGATATTGAACACTCTCATGTGTGGCCATTTCAAGTGAGTATTCTATTTTCTATTATCTCACATTATGGTTTTAGTTTTGTTCTTGAATGGGAACAGTCATAGCATTTTTGTTCTTAAATGGGGTGTCATATTGTTATGTAATATGGAAATAATCTGATGTTTGTGTTCGTCTTTAGTGCTGGTGTGAAACAGATAAAGCAGCATATCTTCTTCGCCAATATTTCTTCAATAATCTGCATGACCGAATAAGCACTCGGCCATTTCTGAGTATGATTGAAAAGAAGTGGCTGGCTTTCCAGGTATAGGGAATATTGTGCAACATCTTGCAGCAGTTTCATCCGTTTTCCTTAATTTTTTTCTGTGAATCTAGATTGTAGAACATAGTTCACCGTAGGAAATACTGCAAGCTAGTAGTATTTCCCAGGTTGAATTTTCTCTTATAGGCTTGCCAGATCTGATCACTGACACAAGCTCTGTGACTGCACAGATGCTATATGCTTTGAAGCAGAGCCATGAGCGCGGTGTTTGTCATGGTGAATCTCGTTGACATTTGGATTCTGCTTTGTAGTATCTTAAAATCTTAGGATGCCATACCTTATAAAAATCCAAGTCCATGGCTTTTACAGGTGATATAAAGTGTGAAAATGTACTTGTGACCTCTTGGAATTGGCTGTACCTTGCTGACTATGCATCTTTCAAGCCAACATATATTCCTGATGATGATCCTTCGGACTTCTCTTTTTTCTTTGACACTGGAGGAAGACGCCGTTGTTATCTTGCACCAGAGGTTGGTTGAACTAATATTTTGTATCTTTCCTTAATGATTTTCTTGGTATCCTCTTTCAGTATTGTCTGGTAGCCTCCAATTATACTGCAAGGTTATTGAAATTTTTTTTCAGAAGTGTATATTAAACCAATATATAATTTGAAATATCCTTCTTGAAATAACATCTATGACATGGGAACATAAAGTGTGTTTCTAAAAAAAAGATGACTATCTAAAATGTGGAGGTGTTCTATGTGTTTCCTCTCTTGACATCTCATCTTGCATTATTCTCATCTTCTCCTTTTTCAATCATCTCTGTCACAATGTCTGAGATGTTTCCCTCAAGCTGGAGGGTTGGCTTATCTACCTCTCTTGGGTTTTGTGGAATGTTGGGATATGAGATTGATACTGCAGCACTGCCCATCCTGACATCCAAGTTTGAAGGAGGGAGGAAGAAGCAGATGATATGTTGGTTATGGCTCGGGATGCTCTGTACCCTCTGAAATAGGCTCCCTGACAGTCTAGCTGATGGTCTTTGCATTTTATTGCGGATTTTGCAGTTTCTATCTATTCTTGGGCATCCTGTTTCCTTGTATTTCTGCTGAAGCAACTGTATAATGTATTGGTTACTTGCATTTTTGGGTTGCCATGTAGCTTGCTGATTTCATGAATATGCTAGTTGCAAGAGACTGCACAATCCCAGTTACCATCTATTGTTTCTATTTACACATTCTTATGGTAAAAGGTCTTCAATCATTCCAAGTAGGACTTTTCTCTGGTGTTGCAGAACTGGATTTGACAATAACTTGGCCAGGGTCCAAACTATTGACTCAGAAAAACTCGATTAAAAATTTGGCAAACAATAAAAAGTACATAAAATTGATTTTCTTTCAGCTAAATTAAGATATAAGCTTAGAACATCAAATAATCACATTACCACAAAAATATTAGAAGAAGATACATATATAAGAAGGCCAATCATATAATCATACATTAACTGTTGCTGACAGTCAAGAGTCAAAATAAAATTACATATTAAAACACAAATATAATTCTATCTAGTATCTACTATAGTGATGCATGGGAGTGCCCCCCCTCGTTCTTGAAGTGCACTCTGGACGGGAGTGAGGTGAGATGGCTCCCGAACTAAAATGGGATGTTCTGTGGTGCCCCAGCTAGTGTTTGCTATGCTTATGAGAAGCTTTGCTTAGGATATGCTGTTAGGGTATTTCATTTCAAGCTTGGGATGAGTTGATTTGTTGTACTACGATCATCTTTCATGTGAAATACAAAGAGATGTGTTGGCTGCCCCAAATTATGTTGCAAATCTGATGTATATGGATCTGATATTGGGTGAACTTGTTCGTTTTGTTATTCTGATGTAATGAACAACTGGTCTGAATGCTAAGCTGATTTAGCATGTTTAATGTGTACTTTCAGATCTAATTTCACTATTGATTGGTAATATAATTTCCAGATCTAATTTGTGCGTTAGATCTTGCCCTAATGGTTGTTGAAATGATCTAACCTAAGTTGTAGGAAATGCCTAGTTTGGCCACATCCCAGTACTAGAGAGTTGAAACACCTGGAAACATTGAAACGAGTACGAAAGGCCACTTACCATACTGTATGGCATTTCCAAATTTTGAAACATCATATGGTATGGCTGGTGGCATTTCCAAGGCATTTTAGCCATTTCCAGTGATGTTTTTTTGCAAGTTTCCAAGCTCACCCAAGTGCCTAAGAAGGGTGTGGGACCCATAGGAAAATGTCTCATCAAATCCATGCCAATGTCTGTTTAAAACAAAACAAAGATAGGGGATTGAGTTTTGAGGAGCTTGTCACCTTGGTAATTTTTTTAGGATGTTTGAGAGTGTGGGTTCCAACCTCATTGGGCTTCACAAGGAGAAACTAGAATTTCATATCCCATTCAGAATTCAATAGACTTAATATTTTTCAGGATTTTGGGTTTGGTAGGATTGAAGCGTTTCCATTGAATTCTATCATGTATGAGGGTATGGGATTGGCATTAGTTAAGACCACCAAACTATGAGATTTTGCATCATGTAATCGTCCATGAGTTAATATAGGCGTGGGTCTCCTTCTAATATGTCATTCATGTGTATCATTCTTATTTTCTTGCAACATAATATATTATTTAAAAAGAACTCTATATCTATATTTTTTGTATTTTTTATATACGATGTTTCCCCCATGTACCCATTTTGGAGGGATCATGTTTCCAGGCATTCCCTTTTCGGAAACGTGTACACGTTTACATGTTTCATGCAACTTAGGATCTAACAGTTTTGTATCTGTGGTGTCTACACTTTGTATGTTACCTATGCTGATTTGTTGTTGCAGAAATTAGAGAAATTAGATTCAACTTAGGGCTAGAAATGTTTTGAGTCTACATTCGCGACCTTATTTGAGGGCTGAATTTTTTCATGGTTGTAGCATCTCTTACTACACAACCCCCTCCTGATAAGCCTCAATTGTTCTTGGAGGCCCCGTCAAAATTGACATTCACCCAACCACGTGAAGGAGAAATCCAAGAAACAGGGTGATCGTCCTTCGACGAGGGAATTCACTGATAGAATAGATTCAAGGACCTCAAAATTTCATTCTTGCGAGTATATTAAGGCTTGCAACTAGATTACTTTGACTGATTGTACCAATGCTGATTTGTCCCTAATTCTCCCTTGTTCTGCAGTGTATTCTTTCCTTAAAAAATTGAGCATTGCGAGCCTTCCATAAAAACCATATAATATAACTAGGGCCCAATTCCCAAAGGGATACAAGACTGGAGAATTTCTATGGAGGCTTCTTCCATTCTAGAAAAAAAGACTTCACTTCATTTACAACAGGTGTGCTTTGACCTGTGAACCTTTGCCAACCCTCCCATACCTATCTGGTAAAGGAACAATGAATAAGTAGGGGAGTGTTGTCTTCCCCATTTGATTTGCATCCTGAACAAAATATATGACCTTGAATTCCTTTGTCTCAAGGCTTCTCCTGCTTTTTTTTTTCTCATGGTTGCTAAGCAAGAGAATGCTGCCACCTTTCCCCAACACTTGGGGTGCCAAAACTTTGGATTTTTGGATGATCATTGCCTTTAAAAGGGATGTCAAGTGCCCTTGTTTAATTGTGTATTCCTTGGATGGTGAAGACAATCTCAAAAAACCCATCTCTTCTTTGACAGGAATCTGCCTTTCATGAAGAAGTCTTTTGAAATTCTCAATTTACTCAATTGTTAAATTTATAGGCCAATCTGTTAGATAATGCCACAATCTATGAAACAAAGGGTTGCCGCGCTTCTAAAAGTGAGATACTTTTGATCAGTTCTAGAGGTAATGTTCTTTCTTATGTCTTGGAATTAAAGGCTTGAGTTAATAGAAGAGAAGCCATTCCAAGGATCTTCCCAAGGATTCATTTGTCCTTCTTTGACTTCCCATATACTTTGATCCACTTTAAGAGGAAAACACGTAGACATACTGTTCTAGATAGGGGGACCTCTAGGATAGTTAGTCATAGCTACATTCCCTTTATTTTAGTCTTGTGCATACATTGTTTCTTGATTGACACTGTTTCATTGCCATTCCAAGCTTGTAACTTTGGGTAGATTCACATTGAACTTTTGGTGTCATGATTGAATTTGGAGTTGATAATCTGGTCCTCTTTGGTGACAATACATGGAGATTGGTAAGGAGGATTTCAGTTTAGTTGGTGACAATAGTCATGTTGAGATGCAGTGTATGAAGATGTGAAGTCATAGAAATGTGTTTGATGGCTCCTCGACCTGGTGAATTGTCCATTTTGATTTAGTCATGGCCTTTCTTGTTGTTGGGTCAATGATTCATTTGTGTTGTCTTTTGTCTAATTAAGAATAATTGTTAAAGTTGTTAGTGTGATCATATCTCGAAGAGTTAATTTGAGACTGAGACAATTCTTGTTGAGTAAATTTAGGGGGTGTTTTTTGAGTGATTACAAGAGCTAGTTGTTTTATGAGACAACTCTCATTCATCTATAAATATATGTGTTGATAATGAATAAGATTGAGTTGGTGTGCATTATTGTTAAATTCTTGTCTTCCTCCATTATTGCCAGTGTTAGTAATTTTTCATTTGGTATCAGAGCCACGTCCAACCCACCATGCCGTAAACTCACTTCATCACAGTCACTTGCACAAAGGTTTGAAGCAGTTTGATTTCAAGAGTCGAATCCATTGAGAGGACTAGTTGAGCATATGATGAATCTGCCACTAGGATCAAAACTAGGTGTAGACACTATAGCCCATGATTGTTGCAACTGGTATCTGTAAACAAAGGAGTACTTTGGAACACACCGAGTCATAGAACAACTTGTGCGAAGGGTGATCATGTGTAGAGGCTTGAATGTTCTCTTAGGCTTCATCTTCTTTCATTCCTAAATAATAATTACATATATTTGAACCCACGTTGTTGTACTATATACAACAGGGTTAGTAGTGAAAGAGCACAATTAATTTTGTGAGTGTGATATCCTAGATGATGAGACAATTTGAAGTTCACCGTTGTATGGGAGCTTGCAATTGAAGGGTATGATTATCCTTATAATGAAGAATATAAGGCATTGGATTGTAATGGAAAACAATCTTTAAAAGAGCTTATAAAGAAAGATAATGAAGTGCTTTCACTCATAGGAAGTGTAGTTTGATTTATCAATATTTCCAAGAATCAATGTCACTGAATCATCTAAAGAAGCATGGGATATATTAATGAACGCATATGAAGGAACAACAACAACTAAATTGCAAACATCAATAAGCAAATTTGAAAATGCTAAGATGTGTGGTAATGAATTAGTGAATGATTATATCACAAAAATGCAGGATCTTGTTAATCAAATGAGGTTGCTATGCGGAGATACTCTAGAAAGAAAAATGCTTGAGAAAATTTTCAGAAGTGTTGTGCTTAAATTTGATATGATCTCCACCAATATTCTAGTCTCCAAAGATTTAAACACAATGAGAATTGATGAATTGAGTGGTTACTTTCTAATTGGGAGAAAACACTGCAAATGAGCACATAGACAAGGCTTTTTTGACAAGGTTTAGAGGAAGAGGAAGAAGTGGAGGACAATATCATAATCAAAGCTATCAGAATCGGAATCAACATCGACAACAATCACACAATTGACATAATTATCAGGGAAATGCATCCCCCCTTAAGAGGCGAAGGCATAGGAAGAAGTCCAAGTTAGTTTGTCAGAGGAAGAAGCAAAGAAGGATCTTGTGGAAGAGGAAGAGATGGGTCTAGAGAAAGATATAGAGGATAATATTACCAATGTAACAGATTTTGTCATTTAGAGAAAGATTCCAAGATAAAATGCATGATTTGGCAAATAAAGGTGCCTATTCCATTGTTGAAGGAACCATGAATGAGAAGTTGTTTATGTCGATTTTAATGGCACACTATGAAGAAAGTGAGGCTTGGTGAGATGTTCAACACATTTGAAATCTCAAGAGAAATTGTTTAAAGGTAAAGGTACAGTGACTATTCCAACATTGAATGGAAAAAATAAATCTATTTATGATACATTGTTGACACTAGCATTGAAAAAGAACCTACTTTTTGTAGGCAGATGATGGAGCAAAATTACGGCTTAGTGTTTAATAACAAAGAATGTTTAATCATGGACAAGATCAACATAAATACAGTTGTGGCGTAGGATTTTTAAACTCACTTTTGCCTCAAGTGAGTCACACAGTTTGAAGGTTATAGGTTGTTGAATTTTTGGGAACCTAGCACACGACAACTTATTTGAGCAAAATAAATTTACCAAACTAAAGCACAGCTAGGTTACTTAAGGAAAATATAAGCGGAATCATAAAACATAAACCAAACACATTTGCACATGAGATTCGGGTAAAAACCCCTTGAAAAACCCTTGTGGGAAAACCGGTTTTTGATTTTATTAGATAAAATCCTGGGCTCCCATCCTGGGATAATGGCCCATCAAAGGACTACAATGCTATAGCTGATAGCCTAGCCCACTTGGATGCTATCTCCCTCGTTGCCCCTTGCACCCTTTCCTCAGCCCCACCCACTCAAACACAAGTACATGAGCAGGACTCCCTCTTGCTCCTATGCACTCATTGTGTGCCTCTCACTCTCCTTAGATCTGCTTTTATAATCCCCTAATGTCTAACACCCTAACCCTAGATCTCAATGGCCAAGATTAGATCTTGGATCTCACAATCTAATGGTCACGACTTAATCTTTCGTTGAGATGACTTAAATCACTTAAGTAACTCAACCTTACAAAAGTCACTTTAGTCATTACATCAAAGCCACTTTAACAATCTAGAGAGTGTCGCTTGGACACCTCCACATGCCATGCACCGCCAATGTGGAAGTACTTGTTCGAGCTATCCCAAAAGATAACATAGATGAAGTGAATAACAAGCTTTGGCATTTGAGAATGGGACATTTGGATTTCAAGAATTTCATGTGTATGAGGAAGACTAATATGGTGAAGGGTCTTCCCTATCTTGAAGTTGATGGTGGGATTTGTGAAGGATGCATACTAGGGAAGTGACACACGGAGAGCTTCTCCAATAGAACTTGGAAAACAAGAGAAGATCTTGCATTGGTACATTCAGATCTATGTGGTCCCATGGAAACTTGGTCCTTTGGAAAGGCAAGGTACTTCCTAACCTTTATTAATGATTATTTCAAAAAAACATGGTTATATTTTCTGCAAGAAAAGTCAGAAGTTTTACATATTTTGTTTAGTTCAAGGAACTGATTGAAAAATAGAGTGGCTTGAAGATTCTCACCCTTAGATCAGCTAATGGGGTAGAATATAAATTTAATGAATTTATGAGTTTTTGTAAGATGAATGGTATAAGGTGAGAGTCTACAAATTTATATACTACTCAACATAATGGTGCAGCAGAATGGAAGAATAGGACAATTGTTGAGAAGGGTAGAAGTATGTTGAAAACAAAGCAATTTGGCAATTAATTTTTGGGTTGAAGTAGTTCATATAGGAGTGTATAATTTGAACAAGTGTCCTACAAGAGCAGTTTTGAATTTGACTCCAAAGGAAGCATGGTCAGGGTACAAACCTAGTGTTGCACACATGAGAATATTTGAATGCATTGCATATGCATATGTCCCTATAGAAAAGAGGAAGAAATTTGATGATAAAAGCATTAAGTGCATTTTTATTAGGTATAGCACAAAAACTAGAAGTTATAGGTTATTTGATCCCCAAGAGAAGTAGATTATAATAAGAAAAAAATGTTATGTTTGATGAGCAAGGAATTTATCAGACAAATATGATCAGATTGAATTAAACAAGGATGGAGTGGTAATTGGTGATGGATCTAGTTTTAATTTAGCTAAAGTAGATGAAGTCAAAGGGTAGCCTAAGTGGCAAGTCAATGAACATCCAGGAAGTAACATGTTGGATAGAAACATTGAGAGAAGAGTTACTAGATGACAAAGCAATGCAAATTTTTCTCTTATGACACAAGTAATGAAGATGGATGAACTAGAGAGTTATGTAGAAGCATCAAGAAAGAATGAATGAAATAAAGAAATGGAAGTAGAATTTAATGCACTGGTAAGAAATGATACATGGGACTTGGTTAGTTTACCCAAAGGAAAATATGTAACTGGTACTAAATGTGTATTTAAAAGTAAGTATAAATCAAGTGGCACAATTGATAAGCATAAACCTTTTTTAATTGCAAAAGGTTATGTACAATTTATTAGATGGATGTTAAATTATCTTTTTTCAATGGTTATGTGGATGAAGAATTTTATGTTGAGTAAATTGAAGGATTTGAATTTCCAGGTAAAGAAGATTGTGTTTATAGGTTGAAGAAGGCCTTGTATGGTATCAAATAAGCACCAAGAACATGGTATTCCAGGATTGATAAATACTTTCAGGATTATGGACTAGTTAGGAGTTCATCTAAACCCAATCTCTATATTCTTCAATCAAGATAGGAAATTCTCATAGTTGCATTATATGTTGATGACTTGATTTATATAAGGAATAGTCTTGAATTGTTTTAAAAGTTTAAGTCACATATGGTTGCTGAATATGAGATGATAGATCTTGGTGAGTTGCATTATTTCTTGGGCATTGAAGTATGGTAAAAAGAAGATGACATTTTTATGTCAWRGGCCAAGTATACTTGGGATATTTTGAAGAAATTCAATATGGTGAATTGCAAGCCAGTTGCAACTCMTTTGGAAATCTGGTTGAAGTTATACAAAAATGATGAGTCGATAATACTCTATATCATCAATTGGTTGGAAGTTTGATCTACCTAACTACAACTCGACCAAATATAGCTTTTACATTAAGCCTGGTATYGAGATTTATGTTAGATCCCCGTGAGATACATTGGAAAGCAACCAAGAGAATTTTGAGGTATTTGTGTGGTATAGTTGGTTATGGTTTGACATACATATTTACAGAAGATTTCAGGTTGATTGRTTACATAGGTTTAGATTGGGCAGGTTATATGGATGACATGAAGTCTACTTTAGGTTATACATTTAGTATGGGTTCAACGACARTTGCTTGGAGTACTAAAAAGCAACCTAACTTGGAATTTCATTCTCCATAGMAGGAAGTAACAACTACAATGTCATGTGAAACAATTTGGCTAAGAAGAGTTTTGTAGGATCCACATGAGCAACAAGAAAAACCCACATAGTTGATTTGTGATAATCAAAGTGCTATTTAGTTGGCCAAGAATGTAGTTTTTCACAACAAGACCAAGCATATAGATATATAATATCATTTTATTCGAGATTTGGTTCAACAAGGTGTGCTTGAGATTATGTGTTGCAACATAGAAGTGCAAGTTGCAGATATTTTCACCAAGGCACTACTAAAGGATAAGTTTTACAAATTCAGAGATTGTCTTGGAATCTCCCCAAATGATCATTATGGAGGAGAAATGTTGTGCTAATTATTCATGTGAATTGTTTTTAGTCTAATTAAGAATAATTGTTAAAGTTGTTAATGTGCTCATGGCTCGAAGAGTTAATTTGAGATTGAGATAATTCTTGCTGAGTGAATTTAGGGGGTGTTTGTTGAGTGATTATAGGAACTGGTTGTTTCACGAGATAACTCTCATTCATGTATAAAATTCTTAATAATGAATACGATTGAGTTGGAGTGCATTATTGATAAATTCTTGTCTTGCTCCATTATTGCTAGTGTTAGTAATTCTTCACTTGTTTGATCATGCTATGGTTCATATGCTAATGAGAAAGTCTTAGTAGGAGGGGTCATGAAGTCTTTGATTACAACAGTTTGCATAGATCACAACATGTAGTTGTAGTCATTTCCCTTCATTGAGAAAATTGTTTAAAAAGTTTATGAGAATGGTAATCATGAGTTTGTCTATTCTCCAAACATTTTTTTAAATTGGATCTTAATCCACACAAGAAAAATGAGGGTAGTGACATTGTGGTCTCATTTGTAGAGGAGCTTGGAGGAGATTGGTAGGGGTCCAACAACGATTGAGAGGGAGGCAACTCCTGTTGGTTAACTCTACTATAGGTGGAGATCAAGCTGTGTTCATCCTTTTCTCAGAGGTGTTGGGAGAAGGGAGTCAAAGATTGGCAAAAGTGTTGTGGAGGAAGTTGATGAATAAGGAGAGGACACCCAAGTAAATTGAAGAGGGAGTTGAAGAGGGGAAGCTTGAAGACACTCCCATGTAACAAGACACATGGCACTAATTGTGAAAAGACAAAAGTTGTCCCCCTTTAGTCGTGTTGAAACTGAAGACCTAATAAGGCATTTCAATATAAGTGAGGTAATCTAGATTGTAAATTGGAAATTTGAGGATGCATATTGGAAGAAGGATTTCCCTACAACAGAACGAGACATAGCAGATGATTGTTGAAAACATGGTTTACTGACAAATTGCAACCCAAATATATACATAATATGAAAGTCATATCCCCCACACCATTTGAAGAGTTAAACAAAGCATTAAACCTAGAGAGTGAAAATTGTAGAAGATCACAACAAGGAGTTGTAACAACATTCCTAGCGATATGCGCTAGGAGACCATTATATAAACTCAATATTTGCTAGCTTCCTTTTTTTTCCTAGTATTTAAATCTTAAACCAATCATTCCACTTAATATTCTTTTCCCAAAGCAATCGATAGATAAAGTTTCCATGTAAATTAGTGAATCAATAATGATAGTTAAAATGTATTGAAAATAGCAAGAAGAATAGAACTTGGATTCCTTTGCACTTGATGCAACTCCATACAATTTGGAGCTCCACAATCGACTACCTCCCCTAGCATGAAATATGTGTGGCCACATTCCACACCAATTTCTTGCACTTCAATTCTGATACACCCCTCATGGGGTTTGAACACTACTCAAAATAATAAGCCATTACTTACCTAAAAACATACCTAGGGGAATTGTCAAAGGCTTATTCCACTTAAGATCAATCCAATCAAATAGAGAGATTAGGGATTAGTCTGACTAAGCCTCCCTTGCCTCTATTTTTCCCAAGCAATCCTAAGTAGCATGGGCACATCAAAACAGATCAACCAAATCAATGAAATCTCTAAGAGCTCTTTTTATAATCAAGCTATCAAGCTAAGGTTACAAGTCACACTGCCAAGGTGACACTATCAAACCTACGCTATTACCAAGAACGTCTATATATCTAACTCGTGTGTAAAGGCTCTCATTTGCGTTTAGTTTTTAAACTAGGAGAGGCTCTCTAAATTTCCATCAATAATTTCATTATTACTCATGCATACAAATGGTTAGACATGTGTCCGCCTTTAACTAATTTCCATTTCATAATTTTTCATCTTAGTTAATTCACTCATACATGCCTCTTTTTGTCACATAGTTTAGTTTTTCTAGACCAAATAACCACTAGGTCCAATGGGAAAAATACCTAGGATGCATTCTAGGTTCAATGCACACACATGAGAGTAAGTAAAACAAATGAGGATTTTCACATACCCTCCTAGGGAACACTCCTTAGCTTAGGACCCCATGCCATGTCATCATTCATCTACAACAATGTGTTTCAATGGTCAGGTTTGTCCCCATCATTTGATGACATCAATATAGGACTTGATTGTGCCTCACATGAATGTTGTACAAGCTCACAGATGAATTGGTGTAGGTCAAATAATAGAAAAACATTATTATTATATCATAAATCCATGTACCATAGGATGACACCAAATCTTAACAGCACAATGGGCACTGCAATACCATACAAGCAGGATGACACCAACACTTAACAAGACAATTGGTGCCACAACGACACATAGTTAGTGCACTGTCGACACTTAACAAGACAACATGCATAACGTTGCCACACAAGCAAGATGATGCCGATACATAACAATACCATAGGTGCCATAAAACCATTTAATAGTTAGGATTTTCTAATCACCAACATAATAACATGTTGTCTTGCTCGTCATTGATTGATATTTGGGGTGTTACAGACTTACAATCCCCTCCCCTTGAAAAGGGCATCACCCTTAATGCCAAAAGGGTTAGTTGTCAAATTTATTTAATAAAAAATTCAAGGATTTGCGCATCCTATATGGAATCAAGTGCTCCTTTTAAATTGCTAGGGATCAACACCTCAACCATGGATCATATACCTCTGAGGTCAATACCTACATTAGGGTTCCAGACTCCCTTCCAACAATCAAGTTTTAGCATTCTCTACCAAGTATTAGGGATCACACTCTGAACTAGTATTCTCTACCAAGTATTAGGGATCACACTCTGAACTAGTATCAAGTGCTTCACTCCGTGCACAATTTAAAAAGTGTCAATGATAGACACCTTGACCGGGGTCCGGTACTTATTTTAATAATCAATGTTTAATACGTTCCTTTTCCAACAATTGAGAATTGCTTCCACTCCAAGTCAAGCGTTCCTTTCCACTCTTGTCAATTTCCAATGTGCTCACTTAAGTTAATTTTATAAGGTCTACCCAATCACGTCATCTTATCCTTCTATTGGGAAATTACCATCCCTCTTTAATTCTCGTTCTTATTCTTCATTCATGGATGACTTTGGGTGGAATCGTCTTGGCACTATGTCCCAAACATCATTCTTCATGATGGAGGTGTACTTCACCATACTCGCTAGTTTGCTGCCTCTGAAAATTGAAAGGCTTAGAATCTAGAATGCTGCTCATCAATGCCATCCACAAACTTCTTTGGAGGTCTGTTCTCTTTGAATGTGCTCCTAGGAGCCTCAACATGCTCCTGAGCATCCCTTAATGTTTGACTGAACCATCAAGGTCTCTTGATAGAAGTGGAAGGGGTTCTTGTTTCCCCCTGTTCACATGAAGGATAGTGTACTGCCCTATAAATCATTGGTGACCCTGGCTCAACCTTCATAGCTTCCTACTCCTCATCCTCTGCCATTGGAGCAGGCTCATGAGACTTTATGAATGCAAAGTCTTCCTCAAACTTTACATCCTTGCTTACTATTGTCTTCCTCTGCTTTGGAATAAAACCCTTGTAAGCCTTTGAAGTCTCACTGTAACCCACAAACAAACCCTTTTGCTGGAGGGCTCCAACTTGGTCCTTTTCTTTACCGATACATGGATATAAAATGGACAAACAAAGATGTATAAATGACTCACCTTTGGCTTCACACCAGTGAATGCCTCCTTTGGTGTCATGTCCTCCAAGATCTTATGAGGATGATGGTTCTGGATGTAGACTGTCATGTTACATGCCTCTGTCCAAAGAAACATGGGCAAGTCCCGGTCATGTATCAAGGCCTTAACATCTCACCTTAGTAGCTCTTCCTCTCTTTAGGTTGGCTTTTCTCCAACACAAGGGAGGGTATCACTAAGTAAGATTGCTAAGGCTATGAAGTAGAGGTTCTAGGTGATGTTTGAAGAATAAGCATTAACAAAACAAATAGTTGTAGGAGTGGTGAAAATATGAATGGTTTGTTAAAGTAAATATTAGTTTATAATGGTCAATTAGATATTAGACTTAGGCATTGATAAAGTCAATTTGACTTTAGTTTATTTTATGCTTTTATGTCTTATTTCACTTCATTGTGTTTCTCGATCTATCCCACATTCATTGTAAGGCTTGAATTACAGAGCCTCATAAAAATAAATAAATACATAAATACTTTCTAATCTACTTCTTTAATTACTGCTACTTAGTTTAGAATCTTCTTTCTTGATATTCTTCTACCAGCATAATAATTGACATTTTAGCAGCAACAACATACTAACAACATAATAATTAACATGAAGCTAATAACAACAACATTATAATGATAACAACAATATAATGATAGCAGAAAATGCATAAGGTATTTACCTCAACCTGAAGCTTAGTTGATTTAGCCCTTTCCTAGTTGATGATGCTGATCCTGCCCAAACTGAGTATTAACCTCCCAACCCACTAGGAACAGCCTCTCCGACTCCCTAGCTCCAGGAATCCTTGCGGTTTCTTGGCCTCGAGCTCAAAATTCCCAGCAACAAGTGTGTCCCTGTGAGAGTTCTCAAGCCAAACTGTTCACTAAAACTCCTTCTTTCAGCCTTTCTTCCTCCTCCTTCCCCCCAAATTTTCTTACCTTCCAAAAACCAAAGATATCCTTCCCCAAGTTCTCTCTCCTCTCCCTTATCCTCCTCCCTTGAATCCCCACTCCCTCCTTCCATTTCACCAACCGCCTTATCCCCCATTAATTCCTCAACCACCTTATCCCTCCCATTAATTACTTGAACTACCAATTTTAATAATATAATAATAAAGACTTCATAAATTTATCTTAATAATTAATTAAATTAATATTTATCATTCATGATAATTAAACAGTTAATTAGGGTTGTTACATACACCCACCCTTCATGAAACTTCG
Source organism: Picea engelmannii (assembly GCA_009831015.1). Lineage (NCBI taxonomy): Eukaryota > Viridiplantae > Streptophyta > Pinopsida > Pinales > Pinaceae > Picea > Picea engelmannii. Next base: position 118,513 of record ML814318.1, on the reverse strand, counting down.
TCCCGAAGTTAGAGTAATTTACAATACAAGGGAAATGACACATGGTTCATACATCCACTTCAAATAAACAACATCATTAGTAAACAATAAAAACACTTATACATACTAGTGTACATGTGCAAGGAATGCATGTGTAGCTAACACATACAAGACTCACGGATGTACTAATGACAATTCTCACACCTATAGTAATTCTTGTATGCGTCCAATCCAATCAACAAGACTACCATTCATTTCATAAAAGATAGTAAACCAATTAAAATGTTCGCAAAATCCCTCAATTATAATAATTAGCACAACAACGTTCATTTAGATAATTGTAGTTTAGTTAAGCAATTATAAATATACACATATACATATTTTCTTTTCAAAAAGGGGGAAAACAATAAATTCTACTATAAGGCGAAATCCCCACACTCTCAACTATTTCTATTCATCCTTCCTCCCTAACTTACTTCTGTCTTCCATCCCTATCCTTCCTCATCTGGACTATTTTGGAGCGTCAACTATATTGACATAACTCCAAATAGAACCCGTAAGCGGAAGTGTCAACTCTCTTGACCAAGCTTCCCAAACAGGCAATTGATAGTCATCATCACACGTCTAGGGGAGCGTGAGCGAACACCGCCCTCCCATGACTCCAGGTTTCAGAGGATACACGGTGGGAAATGCCTCCACCCCTCCTAATAGGACTAGGGTCCACACCCTACCATGGAACATACAGTGGCACTGTGTTGCTGGGAATTTTGTCATCATATATTCAGTTTTAGGCAGTCTCACGGTCACCACCTGAAAACCTGCATTGGTCCATATATCATAGCAAATCATTCGAACCAACATAATTTTACATACAAAAATTCATACCATATTGTTTCTTGGTCGGTGTTTACGACATCAACTTTTATTATGATTATCCTTTGGCTATTTCATAGCCCATTGACCTGCAGATTAGTCTATAACACAAACTCATACATATCTATGCATTTTCATCATGTAAATGCATTCAACCATAATCTTAATTCGGTATCCACGTACCAACAACTTTAAATGTCAAAATTTTCTAGTTAGAAATAGATCGCATAATATCCCCATAATTCAAATAACATTAATCATTCATAGAATTGACATTCTCATAATAGATTGCATAATATCCATCATCATTCAAATAACGTTAAACATTCATAGAATTTGTCATTCACATAATAGATTGCATAATATCTATCATCATTCAGATAACGTTAAACATTCATAGAATTGACATTCACATAATAGATTGCATAATATGCATCATCATTCAAATAACGTTAAACATTCATAGAATTGACATTCACATAGGTTCATACGTCTTAAAAGCTCAAGTGTATCATTAATAGTTTCACAGTGAATAAAAAATAAAGGTGATTAGGCCTTAGGTAATCCTAGCTGTCTAAGTCAAAAGGTGGTATTACATACACCCAACCTTCGAGAAACATTTTCCAGAGGTGGTAAAAAAAGTGAGGGATGATCTCTTCGTAAGGTCTCGGCATCCTCCCAAGTAGCAGATCCTAGGATATACTTGTCCCACTGGACCTTAACTTGGTCTACCAGACGGTTCCTAAGCTCTCGGACCCTACGGTCCAATATGCGTAACGGTTCTACTGTGAGGGTTCCTGTGTTCGATACCTGCAATTCCTTTCAATTCAATTTATGAGATTCGTCAACAACATAATGACGTAGAACAAAGACATGAAAAACATTATGAGTTTTATGCAAGTGGGGTGGCAGTATGAGACGATAGGCAACGTGTCCAATTCTCTCTTGGATTTTGAACAGTCCTATAAATCGAGGCGACAACTTTGTCCCATTCCCGAACCGAATGGTACTCTTATTAGGCCTGATACGATTGAAAACTTGATCTCCCACTTTATAACTTCGGTCAGTCATATGTGCATCAGCATAATTTTTTTGTCTATCTTGTGCTTCCTTTAGTCTCTTCCTAATCTGAATCACCTGTTCCTCCATCTCTTGAATCAGTGCTGGCTCAACTGTCACTCTGTCTTCTAACCTTTCCCAACTCAACGGTGTTCTGCATGGCCTTCCATACAGAGCTTCGTAGGGTGGCATTCCAATGGAGCTATGAAAACTGTTATTGTAGGTGAACTCTACCAAAGGTAGGTACTTCTCTCAATGGGTTTGATTATCGATAACATACATCCCAAGCATGTCTTCCATAACCTGATTTACTCTCTCAGTTTTCCCATCTGTTTCAGGATGATAAATTGTGCTTAAGTTCAACTGAGTCCCCAACGCTGACTGCAAACTTGTAAAAAACCTAGAAGTGAATATGGAGTCCCTATCTGAAATGATCTTGTTGGGTATCTCATACAAATGGATGACCTCACTTACAAACATGTGTTCCACATCAGTGACATCATAAGTGTCTCTAACCGGAATAAAATGAGCACTCTTGGTCAATTTATCAACTATCACAAGAATGACATTGTGTCTATGCGATGTGAGCGATGATCCCACAACAAAATCCATAGAAATGACTTCCCATTTGGACATAGGGACATCATGCGGTTGTAGGAGACCTGCCGAGTGGTGGTGGTCAGCTTTCACTTGTTGACACTCTTGGCACTTGGCAACGAAATGGACTACATCACGCTTCATGCCTACCTAGAAGAAAAACTTCTTCATGTCTGCGTACATTTTCTTCACACCCAGATGCGCACAATAAAGTACTCTATGGGCTTCCTTGAGTATGATGCTTCGAATATCCCCACCTTCAGAGATGTACATCCTTCCTTAATATCTTAATAGTCCATCTGCTTCCAGGCTATATCCTTCATACTTTGGATCTAACTGCCTTCCACTCTGGAGGGTTGAAGTAACCTTTAAATACCAACTATCTCCAAGAAGTTGTCCCAACACATGCTCCCTGAGATTGACTTTTAAGGGTACCAAGGAGAAGACATGTGGTCTCCTATTCAAGGCATCCGCAACCACATTTTCCTTTCCCTTGATGTGCGAAATCCCAAAATCGTACTCACTCATAAACTCACTCCATCGCCTCTGCATGGCATTGAGATCCCTTTGAGTGAAGAGATGTTTTAAACTTTCATGGTTCGTTTTGAGCTCAAAGTTTCGCCCCACTAGATAGTGCCTCCAAAGTTTTAGAGCTAGCATTACAACTGCCAACTCTAAATCATGAGTAGCGTAAAGCTCCTCATGTTGCTTCAACTTCCTTGATGCATACACTATCACTCCTCCATCCTGCATTAGCACGACCCCCAACCCTTGCTTCGAGGCATCCTTGCAGACTGTGAAGTCTTTTTCCATATTCGACACTCGTAGAATTGGTGCACTAGTTAGTAACCTCTTAAGATCGATGAATGCACTATCACATTCTTCTGTCCATTCATACCTGACCCCCTTGCGCTGCAAAGTGGTGATGGGTTTCGCTATTTTAGAGAACCCTTCCACAAATCTCCGATAATAACCTGCTAGCCCCATGAAGCTTCTTACCTCATGAGCATTTTTCGGCACTGGCCATTCCATAATGGCCTTTACCTTTTCTGGGTCCACAGAGATTCCTTCACCGGAAATGATATGATCTAAATAGTGAATTTCTTTCTGGAAGAAAGAACACTTGACAACTTTCCATACAATTCGTTCTCTCTAAGGCATGACAACACCACTTGCAAGTGTTCCTCATGTTCTCTTTCGTTCTTGGAATAGATGAGGATACCATCAAGAAAGACCTGTACAAAGCGGTCTAAGTACTTTCAGAATACACCATTCATGAGGCTCATGAATACTGCTGACGCATTGGTCAAACCGAAAGGTCCCTGTAATGCCCAAACCGAGTTCGAAATGTAGTTTTAGGAATATCGCCTTCCTTAATCCTTAACTAGTGATACCTTGATCGCAAATCAAGTTTTGAGAACACTTTCATTTGATCAAAGAGATCATCTATCCGTGGCATTGGGTACCTATTTTTCACTGTAGCATGGTTCAAGTCCCTGTAATCTATACACAGTCGTAAGGAACCATCCTTCTTCTTCACAAAAATTACTTGTGCACCCCAAGGTGAGACACTAGGCCTTATTAGCCCTAAGTCGAGTAGTTCTTTCAACTGCATCTGCAACTCACAAAGTTCTGGCGTTGTCATCCTATATGAAGTCTTGGAAATTGGCTTCGCACCAGGTTTTAGCTCAATGGTAAAATCAAGCTCCCTCTTAGGAGGTAACCCTGGAAACTCTTTTAGAAAAACATCCTTAAACTCCGACAATACTGGGTACTGATCCAAGGAGGGTCCTTTCCTTTCATTGACTGCTTCCACCACATATAGTCGACAACCTTGCCTCATGCAACATTTAACCTTCATGGTCGAGATAAAGCGTAGAGACACCTTACTCCGTACACCGTGGATCTCTACTGACCTTCCTTCATCGTCAACACAAAGCACCCTTTTCGCGAAACAATCTACCATAGCTCGATGGGCTTCTAACCAATCCATTCCAATGATTAGGTCATACGTCCCCAGAGCAGTGACATATACCTTCAACTTAGTAGTACACACTCCCAGGTCTACTAGACAATTATCGACGCTAGGTCCTACCGCTTGTTATCCCCCTAAAGCCATCACGACTTGTTTAAAGTCATCATGCTCGTAGATTGTCAACCCACACTTTTCTAATGCAGAAGGTGAAATGAAACTATCTGTAGCACCAAAATCAAATAAAATTTTAGCATTGACATGATTTAGGGTACCTGACGACTCCACAACTGTGGATTGATGTTCTGCCTGGCGATTTTTAACCACTGCATAAATCTGGTGGCTACTACTCGCTCTTCCCATTGGGGCCTTTCCTTCTCTATTCACAAATCCCGCTTGCAACTATGTGTAGTCACGCTAGTAATGGGTTCCTCCACACCCCCAACACGTAACACGAGATGGAACCTGCGCACTGCCCTGTGACGGTCTCTGAAATGAGTTCCTTCCCCTAGAGCCCTTGCCCCTACTTGCTGCTCCTTGAGAAGGTCGTGGACCTACTTGCATCATTGGTGATGAGTGGGATGCTGCACTCGCTGCCATTGAAATACCTGTAGCAACTATTCTAGGTGCGATTCTATTGCCATAAGGAGGTGGCCTAGAGCTTCACCCCCTAAAGAAGGTCCTAGGGGCCTTCCCCACGAATCCAGGATGCTGTGGAAAGGTTGATCTCATACCTCCGTTTAAGCTCATGTGCTCCTCTGCATAACGTGCATTTTCAACTGCTTCAGCTACTGACGACGGTTTCCACATCCGTACCATGTCCCTTATCTTAGGGTTTAACCCATACACAAAACCTTTTGCCTGTCGTTGATCGATATCCATGTACGAGACATATTTTACCAACTTCATGAACCTGATCTCGTACTCTTCCACGATCCTGTTTCCTTGAACTAGAGCATGAAATGATCCCACCTGCTGTTCCTCGTAGTAAGTCGACAAATATTTCCTCCAGAACCTTTCCTAAAAAACTTCCCATTAGACGGTGTTTGGGGTAAGGTGCAACTGCCTCTCCAGGTTACCCCACCATTTCAAGGCACTGTCCCTCAACTGAAAGATCACTATTTTCGCCTTTGATGTGGAAGCATAGTCTCTTAAGGTGAAACATCGTGTCATTCGTTCCAACCAGGCCTCCGCACGTTCACTTGCACGACCCCCGACAAACTCTGGGAGTTTGATCTTTTGTAGTTCTTTGGTTATGTCCCCGGGTGGAGGCCCTCCCTTTGAGTCCCTCGACGCTTTAGGGTTACCCACCCTAGATGGTGGGGGTTCCACTTCGACATCCGCTGACTGATGCCCCTTTAATGTCTCATTAATAGCCTCCAAAGAGCACAAAATGAGAGCTAATTCAGGCGATGGTGGTGGCAGTGTCGACGTTGGTAGTCCTTGCGGCGATGCCCCTCGGCCTTGATTTCCCCGAGTCCTAACCATCTTGAATAATTGAATCTCAACCTGAAGCTTAGTTGATTTAGCTCTTTCCTGGTTGATGATGCTGATCCTGCCCAAACTGAGTACTAACCTCCCAGCCAACTAGGAACAGCCTCTCCGACTCCCTAGCTCTAGGAATCCTTGCGGTTTCCTTGGAGGATGTTTGCAGGTACAGAGGTTGGAACAGTGGAACAAGGAACATATGGACATGAGATTGGAAGAGGTGTGGCAGGGTCTTTTCCTTGGTGCACTCACCCTCTTGTCCAATAATTTTCTGGGTAGTTTCCTTAGGGTTCTAGGGTCCTTTCTGGGTTATTTCTGGTTTAATTAAGGATCGTAAACAAAGGGTAGCTGCATGAACTTATCAAAGGTTCAGGTTGTAGGTTACATGCTATCTTAGGAACTGGTTTGCACAACTAAGTGGTTGTTCAAGCCCAAGGTTTTAGTTTTGAAACCGTGCTTCGATACCATTTGTAAGGCCTAAATTACAGAGCCTCATAAAAATAAATAAATACATAAATACTTTCTAATCTACTTCTTTAGTTACTCCTACTTAGTTTAGAATCTTCTTTCTTGATATTCTTCTACCAACATAATAATTGACAGTTTAGCAACAACAACATACTAACAACATAATAATTAACAGGAAGCTAATAAAAACAACATTATAATGATAACAACAATATAATGATAGCGTAAAATGTATAAGGTATTTACCTCAACCTGAAGCTTAGTTGATTTAGCCCTTTCCTAGTTGATGATGTTGATCCTGCCCAAACTGAGTATTAACCTCCCAGCCAACTAGGAACAACCTCTCTGGCTTCGAGGCTCCCCAACTCCAGGAATCCTTGCAGTTTCCTGGCCCCCGAGCCCAAAATTCCCAGCAACAACTGTGTCCCTGTGAGAGTCCTCAAGCCAAATTGTTTACTAAAACTACTTCTTTCAGCCTTTCTTCCTCCTCCTCCTTCCCCCCAAATTTTCTTACCTTCAAAAAACCAAAGATATCCTTCCCCAAGTTCTCTCTCCTCTCCCTTATCCTCCTCCCTCGAATCCCCACTCCCTCCTTCCATTTCTCCAACCGCCTTATCCCCCATTAATTCCTCAACCACCTTATCCCTCCCATTAATTTCTTCAACTACCAATTTTAATAATATTATAATAAAGACTCCATAAATTTATTTTAATAATTAATTAAATTAATATTTATCATTCATGATAATTAAATAGTTAATTAGGGTTGTTACATTCATAAAGTGGATTAACTCGATTTGCTTGTAATCCTATATAAGAAAACTTTCTCTTTCTCATTAAGATATACAATACGGAGAACTCTTTCGAGTTATCTTTGTTTCTTTATGTGTTTGATTTCCATAATATTGTATTAGAGCTTAGCTTGAGCCACAGAGTTTTTGAGAGTGTGAACACCTAGGGACTGTTGTCGACAGAGACAGATCGAGGGATCGCTAGTGTAGCACATCAAAGAGCCAAAAGGGTTTCATTGGAACCAAGTATTGTTTCGTTTTTCTTTTCGAAGCAAGGTCAATTTTTTCAGTCACCATACGACAATTTTCAGCCGTTATTTTCGGCTACCATTCCCAATGGGTGTACTGAATAGTTGTACGGAATCCTACAAAATCCATATGGAATTGTACATAATTTAATAGAAAAGTGTTGTAAAAATCGATTTACAGCCTAGATAATCTTATTTCTCAAATTTGCGGACAATATAGATGAATTGGAGGCATATTGAAGCTGTTTTTTTCTTATATTGGTGCCCAGATTTGCAGGTCTGGAAGTTTTAGCGATTGATTCGTTATTTTTCAGCAGATCTAACGAGAAATTGATTTTTTGGTGCTATTTATGAATAAATCTAAGTGATTTTGAGCTGCCAGTGAGCATATTTGCTTAGATCTATGTGTTTTTTCACTGGTTGAGAGTAGATCTGAGTCTTATTGGGTTGGTGGTGAGCAGATTTGCCTAGATTTGCATGTTTTTGGGCTATTTGTGAGCAGATTTATTTATAATTTGGAAGTTTTTCATCATGCTACTTTGTTCTTGGTTTATTTTTAACCTTCACCTTTGACATCTTTACCCAACATCACGTTGGAAGGGAGTCAGAGGTTCATAGGCAAGAACTGCAACACATGGAACCAACGGATGCTGACCATTTTTTAGTATAGGTGCCTGGTGAATATTGTCGTTGGCAAACTTACTCGGCCTATAGTTTGTTCATTTTAATGACAAAATCAACAAGCTAAAAATTCGGTCATTTAGCAACTTAGAGATAACTATCTTGCATGAACTTCCGAAATGTCTCAAACCCACATTCATAAATTTTCATAAGCAGAAATACACATTGCTAAGCAAATGTGCAGCGAAAATAAACACAATAGACAACATTCAATAACCCATGAAAAATTCAGAAATTTGGGCAAATGCCAAGGAAAAACCCCAATGTGGGGAAACCCAACGAGAGAGAGAGAGATCTTATTATTTAGCTTTAGGAAAATACATATCAGCAACAAAATCACAATTTTCAGCCAAGAAAAGTCCACTTACAGCACACTAAAACAGTCCCAAAAATTTGCCTTGTAATTCGTGCCAAATCCGTACTGCTGTACCTCGAAATCCGTGCCAACACTTAGTTGTACAGACTGTTCTGTATGGCCCAGAAACAACAAGCAAAACTCTTGAATCTGCCTCGAAAATTGTGTCAAAGACTGCGTCGATTTGTGTGCCCACTTTCACTTGTTGTATGGACTGTATGGATCTGTACTGTACGGCCTCCCATAGCCGAAAAACAACTCAGCAATGAAACATATATGTTTCCTTGGGATTTCTGCCCACTTTGTCTTGGGAAATGTGCCCACTATACTGCCCTAAATTTCCTCTCTCAAGCCTACTCGAAAATTTCTCTCAATCTCCTTCTCTTGTGTCTTGCACACTACCCAATGCATTCTTTTATAAATTTGAAAATGACCTTTTCCCTTCAAAGTGTCTTTCACCTTCCCCATCCCTAAATCTAAAGGCCAAGATTTAATGTTGCCATTTTCAAGATCAAGGGTCATGATTCATTCCCTCCAAAATGAATCACTTAAAATATTAAAGTAATTTCACTTTATTACATAAGTGCACTTTATGAAATAGGCACTTTAAAATTAGAAGGTACACTTTATTAAAAGGTCACTTTAATAAAAGAACCACTTTACAACTTTATAAAAACCCATTACAAGGTTAAGTGCCTAGTAGTGTAAACATAAGGTTACATCCGCATACAAGACAAAACATGCGAAGTACCTCTAGACCTAAAATGCTAACACTCCCTCTTAGCGAGGGATTTACTCGCTACCATCTCCATCATTTGGTCCCATCACACTGTCCTCTGTAGGCCATCTTCCGGTTCTCATTCTTCGCCTCAAATAAGTTCTTAAGTGCATCCCACATCTCCTTGGATGTCTTCTTCTCAGCCAAGTGTGGGTTAAGGTGATCCTTCACCCCATCCAGAATAATGCTCTGAGCCTTGGCCTCCTTGATCTCATGCAAGTCCAAAGCAAGAAGATTTGCTGCGGGAGCCACAACAACATAGTTGACATAGTTCCAAATCTTGTTCTCCTTGAGAACAACTGACATCCGGACCTTCCACTGCAAATAGTTGGAAATGCCATCCAATCGATCCTCAAATCTAATGCTTGCAGCCATATTCCTTGTCACAACTCAAGGAAAACAATCACAAATTCCCCCCCTTCAACTTTGCCCAAAATCTCAGTGTTCTCAGCTACAACAAGCTTGTCCCGAAAGTGCACAAATTTTCCAAAGGACAGAGTTTTAGTCAGAATATCTGTTGTCTGCTCATTAGTACGAATGTATTGTAATTTGATGGCACCTTTTTGGACCATGTCTCTGATATAGTGGTATTTCATCTCAATATGCTTGGACCTGTCATGGAAGACTGGGTTCTCTGTGAGCTTCAAACAACTCTGGTTATCACAATGAATAACTGTTGTTTCTAGCCTCTCTTGAAACAATTCAGACAACAATTTTCTCAGCCATATTGTTTCTCTGCTTGCAACACAGGCTGCTATATACTCTTCTTTTGCTGTATTCTGCGCAATTGAACTCTGTTTCTTGCTGGACAAAGATATCATGGCAGAACATAAGCTGAAACAGTAACTCGAAGTACTCTTTTGGTCCACTGAGCTTCCAACCCAATACCCATGAAGCAACACTCCACCACTAGAAGAGGTATTTGAGTCCAAATGCAATGGACCCTCTCAAATACCTGAGCACATGTTTGGCAACAACCCAATGTCTGTGTCTCGTTTCAGACATGAACCGACTCAATGCATTCACTGCAAAGCAAATATTTGGCCTTGTATGAATCAGATACATCAAAGATCCAATTAGCTACCTGTACATGGTTGGATCCACCAAGTCTGATCCAGAATCTAAATCATTCAACTTTTTCAGGTTGGATACCATGGGAGTAGACATGGATTTACAATCCAACATACCAAACCTGCGCAATACATCAACTATGTACTTTCCTTGAGACAAGAAGATCCCATTTGATCTTTGCCACACTTCTAGACCAAGGAAATAATGCATGAGACCAGGGTCTTTCATTTCAAATTCGGAAGTGAGCTCCCTCTTACATTGGGCTATCAAATGTTCCTATCCTGTAAGGAATAGGTCATCAACATATAACACTAATATCAAGGGATGATTTTTCACAACCTGAAAATACAAGTTGGGATCTGCAGGACTCTTGGAGAACCCCAAGTTTTGAAGATAACTATCAATTCTCGAATACCATGCCCTTTGTGCCTGCTTAATCCCATATAGTGCTTTTCTCAATTTGCACACATGTGATTCTTTCCCGTGAATCACAAATCCCTCTGGCTGTTCTATTTATACCTCTTCCTCTACTTGACCATTGAGGAATGTTGTTTTAACATCCATCTAGTGAAGTTTCCAACCCAGAACTGAAACGAGGGATATGATGGTCCTGATGGAAGTGTACCTTGCAACAAGTGCGAATGTTTCATCATAGTCAATGCCTTCCTTTTGAGAAAAACCATGAACCACAAATCTTGCTTTGTATTTCTCAATACTTCCATCAGCTGCATGCTTAATATTGATCAACCATTTAGAGGTGACCACTGTGATGTAGGAGCATCGCTCCATGTCAGCAGCGTGCCAGCCAGCCAGCACATCCAGCATGCATTTAATGGAGAAAGGGAGAGGCACAACCCTCTCAATTTTGAAATTCGAAATTTCAATAAATGTTGTAAGGCTTTTAATGCCAGACCACGCCTTTGTACATGTAGTGGTTGAGGTTTCCTTTAATGGTTGCCTGCAACAAGCCCAGGACGTAGTCAGGACTGGGCATCCATTTATGTAATGTAGTCGTAGGAGCCGCTCTGTGATAGCGATAGCTCAGAGACAGTGGTTGAGGATAAGCTCATGGGAGCCCTCATTTTGTAATTAAGAAATTAGAGTAGAGAGTTAGGAGGAAAGACCAGAGCAGAGAGGTCTCGAGAGAGAGTTGAGACTTGTTACAGTCCAGTCTTTGTAAACATTTGTATAGACATACAGATTAATAGAAAAGCAGTTTTTCCTGCATACTGTGTGTTTGATGTTTACATGTTTTTATGCATTTCATGTTTAAATGCATAACTGGTGAAGTATTTCATAAGTTTCAATTTCGTCACGTCTTGGAGTTTCCGAGTGCAAGGAGTGCACATAGTCCACAAGGTGTGCGTTGACAGAGGTGAGACAACCTCAGGAAAGCTCAAGAGGGATAGCGTTGAACCTTCATCAACAGAGGTGCAAGGAGTGCACAGGAAGGAACCAGCTGTTGGATCTGGAGCGCAGTGGCATGAGAACCGCTGGATCAAGGATACGTGCACGGGGTTTAGTCCCTGGGAGACGCGCAGAAGATTAGATTTGGGCCGTCAGATCTAGCGCAGAGGACTGATAGCCATCGGATCCGGAAGAAGGTGCACAGGGTTTAATCCCTGGGAAGCCGCACAGAAGGGTAGAACGGACGACAGAAACTTCCAGGGAGAAGTGCCGATTTGCCATGAGCCGTCAGATCCAGAAAAGATGTCCGAGGTTTAACCCTCATAAGAGCAGAGGAGAGAGAGGACCTATCAAAGTCCCGAAAGCATTTGGGATCGTCCATCTCAGAGGACGCGTGTCAAGAGACCAACATTTTGGGGATTCGGACACAGGGAGACTCATACTCACCACCATTGTTTGATCTCAGGACTCTAATGTGTTTTCCAGTTTGATTTTGAACCAAAGCCTTGAACTCATGAAACATTTTAAAAGTTTCATTATTTGTTTTCATGAAGTATATCCATGACTTCCTAGAGAATTCATCTATAAAAATCACATAATACACATGCCCATTTAATGAAGGTGCAGACATAGGCCCACATACATTTGAATGAATCAATTCTGAGATCACTTTTGTCCTTTTGTTGCTGACTGGAAAATACTTCTTTATGTTTTTGCCTAGCATGCAACCTTTACAAATACTATTATGATTAAACTGAAAAGTAGGCATACCACTCACCATCTTCTGAAGTTAGGGAAGTGCTTTGAAGTGAATATGCCCAAATCTCTTATGCCACTGTTCTCAAGAACTGACAATGCTGTGAACTAGTGCCTGAATGTGCCCTGGGACTTGTAAAGTCCTCCTTTGATTCCAGTAACAATGGTTGAACTGAGCTCTGTATCAGTACAGAAGACAGGTTGAAGAAAGCACTCGTCATCTTGAGTGAAGGAGACCTGGAAGAAAAGCAAGCACTCATTCTTGAGGACAAGGCTCCAGGTTTGATTAATCAAGATTAATAAGATTCAAAGCTACACATGACAAGTTGATGACTATAGTTGAGATAGCAGTCCTTGTAAAGTATTATACCTTATAGTATGTGAGCATATAGAGGTATATGCTTTGCCTGATACAACTAACACCTTCTCTAGGAGAAACCTCGTGTGTTAGTTCCAGGTTGCCATGGAAGAATGCTTGGTCACAACACTATGAGAGTGTTGACCTCGTTTCGTATTGTATTCCTTACCTTTAATCTTTGCTAAATTATAAGTAATAGCTCTAAAGGAGCTACTGTGATGATTGTTTGTGCTATTGCTTTATATTATCAAGAAGGATATTATTCTTGCTTGTAGTTTTGTTGACCTTGCTCCAGGTCACATGAGGAAGCTATAGCGAAGGTTGCAGAAGGCAACGTGCTAAAGAAGAGACTGTAAATGGAACCATCATCATTGGAAGAGAAGAAGATAACTTGCATAAGCTATAGGGTCACTCAGAAGTTGCCATGACCCACGCCATTGAAGAATCTTGGCATTGAATATTAGCTCACTTCAACTACAAGGTGCTACCATACATATGCAAAGCTGTCACAGGTTTACCAGAACTCAAAGGTGACCATGAAGGCGTATGCGATGGGTGTGCACAAGGGAAGAACGCCAAGAACCCGTTTCCGAAGAGGGACAACAAGGCAAAAGGAGTCCTAGAACTCATTCATTCAGATGTATGTGGCCCAATGCCATCATCCTCCATTAAAGGGTATGTATACTATGTATCATTCATTAATGATTATTCTCGTAAAAGACCTGGATATATTTGAAGTGTTCAGCAAGATCAAGGAATTCAAAGCCTTGATAAGAGAACCCTTCTGTAAGGAAGATTAAGATACTCAGGTCAGATAATGGAGGAGAATATACCTCAGAAGAGTTCGTGAACTTCTGCAAAGATGTTGGGATCAAGATCACCAACAAAACGGTGTAGCTGAATGGAAGAACAGAACCATGCTGAAAGCTGTGAAGATCAAGATCTTCCTATGTGCTTATGGGCAAAAGTAGCAATGGCAGCTGTTTATGTGCAGAACCGATTATCCCATAGTGCACTTGGGTTCAAGACCCCAGAAGAGATGTTCACTGGAAAGAAACCAGAGGTAACCCATCTCAAAATATTTGGCTGTCCAGTGTTTATTCATATACCAAAAGAGAAAAGAAACAAGTTGAAACCCTCTGGAAAGAAGGGAATATTTGTGGGATACTGTGAGGTCTCCAAGGCCTTCAGAATCTACATACCAGGTCACCGCCACATTGAGATCAGCAGGGACGTGATCGTTGATGAAGAAGCAACACTTAAGAAATCAAGAAGATGCCAACTTAAAGAAGTATATGAAGAGGAACCCGAAATTCCCAGGATTGCAGAATCCATGAGGGAGGTTCCCAGAGCTGCAAAACCAGTGAGGGAAGCCGTAACTTCCCCTGATGAGGAACTTCTAGAAGACCATGATATAGTAGAAGTTCAAGAACCTCCTCAAATGACCTTCTCCCATAAAAGAAAGCCTGCTTGGGCAAGAGAGCTTATTCAAGATGGAGAG
>ML814318.1:87399-104031 GCA_009831015.1 Picea engelmannii | reverse complement strand
TTTTAGCTCAATGGTAAAATCAAGCTCCCTCTTAGGAGGTAACCCTGGAAACTCTTTTAGAAAAACATCCTTAAACTCCGACAATACTGGGTACTGATCCAAGGAGGGTCCTTTCCTTTCATTGACTGCTTCCACCACATATAGTCGACAACCTTGCCTCATGCAACATTTAACCTTCATGGTCGAGATAAAGCGTAGAGACACCTTACTCCGTACACCGTGGATCTCTACTGACCTTCCTTCATCGTCAACACAAAGCACCCTTTTCGCGAAACAATCTACCATAGCTCGATGGGCTTCTAACCAATCCATTCCAATGATTAGGTCATACGTCCCCAGAGCAGTGACATATACCTTCAACTTAGTAGTACACACTCCCAGGTCTACTAGACAATTATCGACGCTAGGTCCTACCGCTTGTTATCCCCCTAAAGCCATCACGACTTGTTTAAAGTCATCATGCTCGTAGATTGTCAACCCACACTTTTCTAATGCAGAAGGTGAAATGAAACTATCTGTAGCACCAAAATCAAATAAAATTTTAGCATTGACATGATTTAGGGTACCTGACGACTCCACAACTGTGGATTGATGTTCTGCCTGGCGATTTTTAACCACTGCATAAATCTGGTGGCTACTACTCGCTCTTCCCATTGGGGCCTTTCCTTCTCTATTCACAAATCCCGCTTGCAACTATGTGTAGTCACGCTAGTAATGGGTTCCTCCACACCCCCAACACGTAACACGAGATGGAACCTGCGCACTGCCCTGTGACGGTCTCTGAAATGAGTTCCTTCCCCTAGAGCCCTTGCCCCTACTTGCTGCTCCTTGAGAAGGTCGTGGACCTACTTGCATCATTGGTGATGAGTGGGATGCTGCACTCGCTGCCATTGAAATACCTGTAGCAACTATTCTAGGTGCGATTCTATTGCCATAAGGAGGTGGCCTAGAGCTTCACCCCCTAAAGAAGGTCCTAGGGGCCTTCCCCACGAATCCAGGATGCTGTGGAAAGGTTGATCTCATACCTCCGTTTAAGCTCATGTGCTCCTCTGCATAACGTGCATTTTCAACTGCTTCAGCTACTGACGACGGTTTCCACATCCGTACCATGTCCCTTATCTTAGGGTTTAACCCATACACAAAACCTTTTGCCTGTCGTTGATCGATATCCATGTACGAGACATATTTTACCAACTTCATGAACCTGATCTCGTACTCTTCCACGATCCTGTTTCCTTGAACTAGAGCATGAAATGATCCCACCTGCTGTTCCTCGTAGTAAGTCGACAAATATTTCCTCCAGAACCTTTCCTAAAAAACTTCCCATTAGACGGTGTTTGGGGTAAGGTGCAACTGCCTCTCCAGGTTACCCCACCATTTCAAGGCACTGTCCCTCAACTGAAAGATCACTATTTTCGCCTTTGATGTGGAAGCATAGTCTCTTAAGGTGAAACATCGTGTCATTCGTTCCAACCAGGCCTCCGCACGTTCACTTGCACGACCCCCGACAAACTCTGGGAGTTTGATCTTTTGTAGTTCTTTGGTTATGTCCCCGGGTGGAGGCCCTCCCTTTGAGTCCCTCGACGCTTTAGGGTTACCCACCCTAGATGGTGGGGGTTCCACTTCGACATCCGCTGACTGATGCCCCTTTAATGTCTCATTAATAGCCTCCAAAGAGCACAAAATGAGAGCTAATTCAGGCGATGGTGGTGGCAGTGTCGACGTTGGTAGTCCTTGCGGCGATGCCCCTCGGCCTTGATTTCCCCGAGTCCTAACCATCTTGAATAATTGAATCTCAACCTGAAGCTTAGTTGATTTAGCTCTTTCCTGGTTGATGATGCTGATCCTGCCCAAACTGAGTACTAACCTCCCAGCCAACTAGGAACAGCCTCTCCGACTCCCTAGCTCTAGGAATCCTTGCGGTTTCCTTGGAGGATGTTTGCAGGTACAGAGGTTGGAACAGTGGAACAAGGAACATATGGACATGAGATTGGAAGAGGTGTGGCAGGGTCTTTTCCTTGGTGCACTCACCCTCTTGTCCAATAATTTTCTGGGTAGTTTCCTTAGGGTTCTAGGGTCCTTTCTGGGTTATTTCTGGTTTAATTAAGGATCGTAAACAAAGGGTAGCTGCATGAACTTATCAAAGGTTCAGGTTGTAGGTTACATGCTATCTTAGGAACTGGTTTGCACAACTAAGTGGTTGTTCAAGCCCAAGGTTTTAGTTTTGAAACCGTGCTTCGATACCATTTGTAAGGCCTAAATTACAGAGCCTCATAAAAATAAATAAATACATAAATACTTTCTAATCTACTTCTTTAGTTACTCCTACTTAGTTTAGAATCTTCTTTCTTGATATTCTTCTACCAACATAATAATTGACAGTTTAGCAACAACAACATACTAACAACATAATAATTAACAGGAAGCTAATAAAAACAACATTATAATGATAACAACAATATAATGATAGCGTAAAATGTATAAGGTATTTACCTCAACCTGAAGCTTAGTTGATTTAGCCCTTTCCTAGTTGATGATGTTGATCCTGCCCAAACTGAGTATTAACCTCCCAGCCAACTAGGAACAACCTCTCTGGCTTCGAGGCTCCCCAACTCCAGGAATCCTTGCAGTTTCCTGGCCCCCGAGCCCAAAATTCCCAGCAACAACTGTGTCCCTGTGAGAGTCCTCAAGCCAAATTGTTTACTAAAACTACTTCTTTCAGCCTTTCTTCCTCCTCCTCCTTCCCCCCAAATTTTCTTACCTTCAAAAAACCAAAGATATCCTTCCCCAAGTTCTCTCTCCTCTCCCTTATCCTCCTCCCTCGAATCCCCACTCCCTCCTTCCATTTCTCCAACCGCCTTATCCCCCATTAATTCCTCAACCACCTTATCCCTCCCATTAATTTCTTCAACTACCAATTTTAATAATATTATAATAAAGACTCCATAAATTTATTTTAATAATTAATTAAATTAATATTTATCATTCATGATAATTAAATAGTTAATTAGGGTTGTTACATTCATAAAGTGGATTAACTCGATTTGCTTGTAATCCTATATAAGAAAACTTTCTCTTTCTCATTAAGATATACAATACGGAGAACTCTTTCGAGTTATCTTTGTTTCTTTATGTGTTTGATTTCCATAATATTGTATTAGAGCTTAGCTTGAGCCACAGAGTTTTTGAGAGTGTGAACACCTAGGGACTGTTGTCGACAGAGACAGATCGAGGGATCGCTAGTGTAGCACATCAAAGAGCCAAAAGGGTTTCATTGGAACCAAGTATTGTTTCGTTTTTCTTTTCGAAGCAAGGTCAATTTTTTCAGTCACCATACGACAATTTTCAGCCGTTATTTTCGGCTACCATTCCCAATGGGTGTACTGAATAGTTGTACGGAATCCTACAAAATCCATATGGAATTGTACATAATTTAATAGAAAAGTGTTGTAAAAATCGATTTACAGCCTAGATAATCTTATTTCTCAAATTTGCGGACAATATAGATGAATTGGAGGCATATTGAAGCTGTTTTTTTCTTATATTGGTGCCCAGATTTGCAGGTCTGGAAGTTTTAGCGATTGATTCGTTATTTTTCAGCAGATCTAACGAGAAATTGATTTTTTGGTGCTATTTATGAATAAATCTAAGTGATTTTGAGCTGCCAGTGAGCATATTTGCTTAGATCTATGTGTTTTTTCACTGGTTGAGAGTAGATCTGAGTCTTATTGGGTTGGTGGTGAGCAGATTTGCCTAGATTTGCATGTTTTTGGGCTATTTGTGAGCAGATTTATTTATAATTTGGAAGTTTTTCATCATGCTACTTTGTTCTTGGTTTATTTTTAACCTTCACCTTTGACATCTTTACCCAACATCACGTTGGAAGGGAGTCAGAGGTTCATAGGCAAGAACTGCAACACATGGAACCAACGGATGCTGACCATTTTTTAGTATAGGTGCCTGGTGAATATTGTCGTTGGCAAACTTACTCGGCCTATAGTTTGTTCATTTTAATGACAAAATCAACAAGCTAAAAATTCGGTCATTTAGCAACTTAGAGATAACTATCTTGCATGAACTTCCGAAATGTCTCAAACCCACATTCATAAATTTTCATAAGCAGAAATACACATTGCTAAGCAAATGTGCAGCGAAAATAAACACAATAGACAACATTCAATAACCCATGAAAAATTCAGAAATTTGGGCAAATGCCAAGGAAAAACCCCAATGTGGGGAAACCCAACGAGAGAGAGAGAGATCTTATTATTTAGCTTTAGGAAAATACATATCAGCAACAAAATCACAATTTTCAGCCAAGAAAAGTCCACTTACAGCACACTAAAACAGTCCCAAAAATTTGCCTTGTAATTCGTGCCAAATCCGTACTGCTGTACCTCGAAATCCGTGCCAACACTTAGTTGTACAGACTGTTCTGTATGGCCCAGAAACAACAAGCAAAACTCTTGAATCTGCCTCGAAAATTGTGTCAAAGACTGCGTCGATTTGTGTGCCCACTTTCACTTGTTGTATGGACTGTATGGATCTGTACTGTACGGCCTCCCATAGCCGAAAAACAACTCAGCAATGAAACATATATGTTTCCTTGGGATTTCTGCCCACTTTGTCTTGGGAAATGTGCCCACTATACTGCCCTAAATTTCCTCTCTCAAGCCTACTCGAAAATTTCTCTCAATCTCCTTCTCTTGTGTCTTGCACACTACCCAATGCATTCTTTTATAAATTTGAAAATGACCTTTTCCCTTCAAAGTGTCTTTCACCTTCCCCATCCCTAAATCTAAAGGCCAAGATTTAATGTTGCCATTTTCAAGATCAAGGGTCATGATTCATTCCCTCCAAAATGAATCACTTAAAATATTAAAGTAATTTCACTTTATTACATAAGTGCACTTTATGAAATAGGCACTTTAAAATTAGAAGGTACACTTTATTAAAAGGTCACTTTAATAAAAGAACCACTTTACAACTTTATAAAAACCCATTACAAGGTTAAGTGCCTAGTAGTGTAAACATAAGGTTACATCCGCATACAAGACAAAACATGCGAAGTACCTCTAGACCTAAAATGCTAACACTCCCTCTTAGCGAGGGATTTACTCGCTACCATCTCCATCATTTGGTCCCATCACACTGTCCTCTGTAGGCCATCTTCCGGTTCTCATTCTTCGCCTCAAATAAGTTCTTAAGTGCATCCCACATCTCCTTGGATGTCTTCTTCTCAGCCAAGTGTGGGTTAAGGTGATCCTTCACCCCATCCAGAATAATGCTCTGAGCCTTGGCCTCCTTGATCTCATGCAAGTCCAAAGCAAGAAGATTTGCTGCGGGAGCCACAACAACATAGTTGACATAGTTCCAAATCTTGTTCTCCTTGAGAACAACTGACATCCGGACCTTCCACTGCAAATAGTTGGAAATGCCATCCAATCGATCCTCAAATCTAATGCTTGCAGCCATATTCCTTGTCACAACTCAAGGAAAACAATCACAAATTCCCCCCCTTCAACTTTGCCCAAAATCTCAGTGTTCTCAGCTACAACAAGCTTGTCCCGAAAGTGCACAAATTTTCCAAAGGACAGAGTTTTAGTCAGAATATCTGTTGTCTGCTCATTAGTACGAATGTATTGTAATTTGATGGCACCTTTTTGGACCATGTCTCTGATATAGTGGTATTTCATCTCAATATGCTTGGACCTGTCATGGAAGACTGGGTTCTCTGTGAGCTTCAAACAACTCTGGTTATCACAATGAATAACTGTTGTTTCTAGCCTCTCTTGAAACAATTCAGACAACAATTTTCTCAGCCATATTGTTTCTCTGCTTGCAACACAGGCTGCTATATACTCTTCTTTTGCTGTATTCTGCGCAATTGAACTCTGTTTCTTGCTGGACAAAGATATCATGGCAGAACATAAGCTGAAACAGTAACTCGAAGTACTCTTTTGGTCCACTGAGCTTCCAACCCAATACCCATGAAGCAACACTCCACCACTAGAAGAGGTATTTGAGTCCAAATGCAATGGACCCTCTCAAATACCTGAGCACATGTTTGGCAACAACCCAATGTCTGTGTCTCGTTTCAGACATGAACCGACTCAATGCATTCACTGCAAAGCAAATATTTGGCCTTGTATGAATCAGATACATCAAAGATCCAATTAGCTACCTGTACATGGTTGGATCCACCAAGTCTGATCCAGAATCTAAATCATTCAACTTTTTCAGGTTGGATACCATGGGAGTAGACATGGATTTACAATCCAACATACCAAACCTGCGCAATACATCAACTATGTACTTTCCTTGAGACAAGAAGATCCCATTTGATCTTTGCCACACTTCTAGACCAAGGAAATAATGCATGAGACCAGGGTCTTTCATTTCAAATTCGGAAGTGAGCTCCCTCTTACATTGGGCTATCAAATGTTCCTATCCTGTAAGGAATAGGTCATCAACATATAACACTAATATCAAGGGATGATTTTTCACAACCTGAAAATACAAGTTGGGATCTGCAGGACTCTTGGAGAACCCCAAGTTTTGAAGATAACTATCAATTCTCGAATACCATGCCCTTTGTGCCTGCTTAATCCCATATAGTGCTTTTCTCAATTTGCACACATGTGATTCTTTCCCGTGAATCACAAATCCCTCTGGCTGTTCTATTTATACCTCTTCCTCTACTTGACCATTGAGGAATGTTGTTTTAACATCCATCTAGTGAAGTTTCCAACCCAGAACTGAAACGAGGGATATGATGGTCCTGATGGAAGTGTACCTTGCAACAAGTGCGAATGTTTCATCATAGTCAATGCCTTCCTTTTGAGAAAAACCATGAACCACAAATCTTGCTTTGTATTTCTCAATACTTCCATCAGCTGCATGCTTAATATTGATCAACCATTTAGAGGTGACCACTGTGATGTAGGAGCATCGCTCCATGTCAGCAGCGTGCCAGCCAGCCAGCACATCCAGCATGCATTTAATGGAGAAAGGGAGAGGCACAACCCTCTCAATTTTGAAATTCGAAATTTCAATAAATGTTGTAAGGCTTTTAATGCCAGACCACGCCTTTGTACATGTAGTGGTTGAGGTTTCCTTTAATGGTTGCCTGCAACAAGCCCAGGACGTAGTCAGGACTGGGCATCCATTTATGTAATGTAGTCGTAGGAGCCGCTCTGTGATAGCGATAGCTCAGAGACAGTGGTTGAGGATAAGCTCATGGGAGCCTTCATTTTGTAATTAAGAAATTAGAGTAGAGAGTTAGGAGGAAAGACCAGAGCAGAGAGGTCTCGAGAGAGAGTTGAGACTTGTTACAGTCCAGTCTTTGTAAATATTTGTATAGACATACAGATTAATAGAAAAGCAGTTTTTCCTGCATACTGTGTGTTTGATGTTTACATGTTTTTATGCATTTCATGTTTAAATGCATAATTGGTGAAGTATTTCATAAGTTTCAATTTCGTCCCATCTTGGAGTTTCCGAGTGCAGGGAGTGCACATAGTCCGCAAGGTGTGCGTTGACAGAGGTGAGACAACCTCAAGAAAGCTCAAGAGGGATAGCGTTGAACCTTCATCAGCAGAGGTGCAAGGAGTGCACAGGAAGGAACTCTGTTTCGAGTTCAGGGAAGACAGAACTACTGAAGGTTTTGTAGAGCTCTGCCAAGAGGGCATTGAGCGAGTGCATAGAGTGCACCAGAGAACTCTATTTTGAGTTCTAAGGAAAGGGAAGTGTCGAAGAGAAGACACTCACAGAGTTGCTGAATACTTTGTAGGCTCTGTAAGGTGTGCATCGAGCAGAAGAATGCCAGGTGGGTGTAGGGAGTTTTCTTTCCAAGAAAACTTCTCAGATCTGAGTTTAGCGAAATACTCAGTAGCACCAGGAGTCTGCGAGAGTGGACTTGTCCTAAGCCCATAAGTTCAGAAGAGAAAGCGCAAGAATAACGTGCACAGAGGAAACCTTTCGAGGTTTCTGAGTTGACAAAGCTCAGGAGGGGGAGTGTTTCTATAACGCAGACGAGACCCGAAGGAACCGGGCTCACAAGAGGAAGAGTCGAAGGTCGAGACCTTCGAGACTTAGAAAATATTCTAAGTCAAAAAGCCAAGAAAGCTCAGGAGGAAGAGCACAACTGACGTTAGATCAACTGGGAAGACGAGATTTGGACAATTAGATCAGTGTTCAGACAAGAGGAGCGCACATAGGAGATGTTCAAATCTGAGTCGTCAGATCTGGAGGCATGGATCAACATTCGTTGATCTTGAAGTAAGGTGCGCATGGTTTAAGTTTTTCAGCATTTCGTGTACCGGGAAACATAAGAGGGAGAGTCTTTTGACTCCCAGAGACGTGAAACTGCAAAAATGCGCCAGCCGTTGGATCGGGAGCGCAGTGGCATGAGAGCCGCTGGATCAAGGATACGTGCACGGGGTTTAGTCCCTGGGAGACGCGTAGAAGATTAGATCTGGGCCGTCAGATCTAGCGCAGAGGACCGATAGCCATCGGATCCGGAAGAAGGTGCGCGGGGTTTAATCCCTAGGAAGCCGCACAGAAGGGTAGAACGGACGACAGAAACTTCGAGGGAGAAGTGTTGATTTGCTATGAGCCGTCAGATCTAGAAAAGATGCTCGAGGTTTAACCCTCGTAAGAGCAGAGGAGAGAGAGGACCTATCAAAGTCCCGAAAGCATTTGGGACCGTCCATCTCAGAGGACGCGTGTCAAGAGACCCACATTTCGGGGATTCGGACACTGGGAGACTGAGAGTGAAGAGTCTCCAAAAATCGCGAAAGGAGAATTTGCGAAAGGACCAAGACTGTCCATCAAGGAGGACACGTGGTAACTGGTTGACGTTTCGTAGAAATCGTCGAAAGGACCAGGATCGTCCATTAAGGAGGACACGTGGAAAGCGGTCAAGGTTTCGGGGAAAGGCTCGAAAGATTTCGAGCTGTCGATCCAGTGGGATCGTAGCCATTGGTTCCAGAAGGGCCTGGGTCGTTGATCTCTCAGAGGGAGAGATTTCGGCATTTCGTGGACCGAGGATTCGAAAGATGAAGGAGCGGGACGCTTGCATCGCGATTCCCCGAATCGTGAAACCCCGAAAGCGTTCGGAGGAATAGCACCAGGTCACAGGACCAGGTCGCATGGAGAAGGTTTAAGGGAGGAGCCAAGGAGCTGTTAAGCCCTTTTCGGGTTTCGGCATTTTGAAAGACATAGAACAGGGGAATGCTTGCATCGCGATTCCTCGAATCGGGAAAGCCGGTAGCGCGTTGGCGTTAAGCGCGTGGACACAGAGTGGTGGTCACGTGGACGGAGGCTAAGGGAGGAGCCAAAGCCCGTTAAGCCCTTTTCGACATTTAGGGACCTGGGAGACCAAAGGACCTAGAATAGTTTGCAGATGGAATCGCGAAATTGCGAATTACGAAATTCTGAAAAGTGGATCGTGGTCACGGGTAGTGGTTGCATGGTCGAGCGTCAAGGGAGGAGCCAACTATGGAGTTAAGCCCTTTTCAGCATTTCGGCAACCGGGAGTTCAAGAGTGAAGGAGTCGTGAGACAGGGAGTCCCGACTCGCGAAATCGTGAAACGGGACGAGCGCCTTTTGGACAAGGCCTGTGGTCACAACCGGTGATCACGTGGGGGTGAAGCTCACGCTTAGTGCTCAGACGCACAGGCGGGTTTCAATAAGGGACCTGTGGATTCGTTCAAAGGGTTCCAACAGAGAACCAGAGGGCCATTTCGGCTCAGAAGAAGATCGATCCAGAGACCGGGAGGTCGCAGAACCCTACTGAGGTAGGGGGTCTGCACCAAGTGGTATCAGAGCCACTTTTTGTCTGTAGACTGCAGGCAGAGGGAGGCAGAGTAGATAAAGAAAATACTCTGATACACACCATCAAGTGGTATCAGAGCCTGGACTTCGTCTATATATTTTAGATGAAGAGGATTGAAGAGATTGTTGCAGGACGCAACAACAAATAGACAATCGGGTGGACTGTAGGAGATATTGGAAATGCTCTCAGTTGCTGAGTAACAATAGTAGAAGATTCAAAGGGAAGAAGATGGCTACTGAAGGCCATAAGCATGGTCAAAGAGAGAACCGCCAATAGATGAAGAGCAAGGTTGAGATGGATAAAGAACTCGCCGAGATAAGAGCGAGGATGGAGGAGCTTGCATTTCGAATGCAACAGAGTGCAAGAACACGATGGGTGTATGAATGGCCCATGAAAAAGAAGGTGAAGTGGCCAGTCAAGGAGTTGTTGGCCAAAAGACAACAAAGGCTGTTGAAAATATGGCTGAGGTATGCTGAAAGCCTCAGTGACATAGAGCTGGTTTGCATCTGTGAGCCAGAAGTTGGAGAAACCCTCAGTGATGAGGAAGAGAGATCAGTTTCAGGTCTCATAAACTACCAGGAGGGCAGAGATGAATTTTCCAATTGCCAGGTGGGCAATGAAATGAGATCATTGGAGGATCTCATAGACCGTCGGGAGTATAGCAGTGGAAATTCATATTGCCAGGAGGGCAATGGTATGAGATTAGTTGAAGATCTCGTAAACTGCCAAGTGGGCAGGGCATAAATCCCATATTGCCAAGTGGGCAAGGGAGAGCAGATGAGATTATTTGAAAGTCTGATGAACTTAGGGATGAGTTCGGGTCAGCAAGGAGTGCTGATGGAGATGGGATCTATTGATCTCATAAACTGCCAGGTGGGTAGAAGTGAACTTTCGAGTTGCCAGGTGGGCAATGGGAAGAGATCAGTAGAAGGTCTCTCATACTGCCAAGGGGGCAGTGGTGAAAGTTCAGATTGCCAGGTGGGCAATGAGATGGGACTAGTTGGTCTCATACATTGCCAGGTGGGCAGTAGAAAATTCCCAGGATGCCAAGTGGGCAAGGGGGAAAAGATGAGGCTATGTGAAAGTTTCATGAACTCAAAGGAGAGTTCGGATCAGCAAGGAGTGCTGACGAAGGAAGGTCAGAAATTCATTCTGATCATTGGGGGAATTGAAGTATTCTTACCAAGCAGCCCAGTTGAGGCCAGAGTATGTGTTGCAGAAGCAACAACAGAAGAAGGACAACCAACAGTGACTGTCATAGAGGGAGAGGAGGAGCAGACACTAATGGTTGCCCCAACAGAAGAGGAGCATGCAAATAAGATGCTCACTCATGGGAAATGGAGTTAGAGATGCTGGAGGATTGGTTGAACAATCCAGAGCCAGTATATGGCTACCACGAGGAGACAATCATGCAGATGTTAGCAGAGGAGCATTTCGAGGAATCACTCAGAATTTTCAGCCAAGGAGCTGAACAGATGATAACTGCAGTGCCGAGGCGTGCAGTAGAAGATGAAGGAGAATTCCAGTCTGAGGAGCAGCTGAAGGAAGCTGGAATTCAACCAGCACAAGGGGAAATGGCAGAAGCTAATCTATCTGAGAAGGTGATTGAACAACAGGTCAGTAAAGAAAATAAGACTACAAAGCTGAATTTTGCAATAGGATGGCAAGTTGAGGCCACAGAGGAAAAAGATGGCATGGGAGATCTAGTTGATTGATCGATTTGCCGGGAAGAAGTGCAGCTGAGGAGTCTGCATAAGGAGAGCCAACCACTGGAGCACCTGGACGAGGTAATTGAAGAAATCATAAGGCTGATGTCGAGTTCAGCAGCAGAGACTGCCAACAACGAGAAGCTGAGCAGAAGGGAGCCTGCAAGAGCAGCAGGGCAACAACAGTAGCAACAGCGAAGCAGAGGAGCAAATGGACAGCTCCAAGGGAAAGTTTGGGATCCAGGTGGATTTCAACACTGGAGAAGAGGAGCTCATGATCAGGAGACCATGATTTTTCCAGCTGAGGAGTATGATGCAGGAGCATCGCTCCATGTCAGCAGCGTGCCAGCCAACCAACACATCCAACATGCATTTAATGGAGAAAGGGAGAGGCGCAACCCTCTCAATTTTGAAATTCAAAATTTCAATAAATGTTGTAAGGCTTTTAATGCCAGACCACGCCTTTGTACAGGTAGTGGTTGAGGTTTCATTTAATGGTTGCCTGCAGCAAGCCCAGGACGTAGTCAGGACTGGGCATCCATTTATGTAATGTAGCCGTAGGAGCCGCTCTGTGATAGCGATAGCTCAGAGACGGTGGTTGAGGATAAGCTCATGGGAGCCCTCATTTTGTAATTAAGAAATTAGAGTAGAGAGTTAGGAGGAGAGACCATAGCAAAGAGGTCTCGAGAGAGAGATGAGACTTGTTACAGTCCAGTCTTTGTAAACATTTGTATAGACATATAGATTAATAGAAAAGCAGTTTTTCCTGCATATTGTGTGTTTGATGTTTACATGTTTTATGCATTTCATGTTTAAATGCATAACTGGTGAAGTATTTCATAAGTTTCAATTTCGTCACGTCTTGGAGTTTCCGAGTGCAAGGAGTGCACATAGTCCGCAAGGTGTGCGTTGACAGAGGTGAGAACCTCAGGAAAGCTCAAGAGGGATAGCGTTGAACCTTCATCAGCAGAGGTGCAAGGAGTGCACAGGAAGGAACTCTGTTTCGAGTTCAGGGAAGACAGAACTACTGAAGGTTTTGTAGAGCTTTGCCAAGAGGGAATTGAGCGAATGCATAGAGTGCACCAGAGAACTCTATTTCGAGTTCTAAGGAAGGGAAGTGTCGAAGAGAAGACACTCACAGAGTTGTTGAATACTTTGTAGGCTCTGCAAGGTGTGCATTGAGCAGAAGAACGCCAGGTGGGCATAGGGAGTTTTCTTTACAAGAAAACTTCTCAGATCTGAGTTTAGCGAAATAGTCAGTAGCACCAGGAGTGTGCGAGAGTGGACTTGTCCTAAGCCCATAAGCTCAGAATAGAAAGCACGAGAAGAACGTGCACAGAGGAAACCTTTCAAGGTTTCTGAGTTGACAAAGCTCAGGAGGGGGAGCGTTTCTATAACGTAGACGAGACCCAAAGGAACCGGGCTCGCAAGAGGAAGAGTCGAAGGTCGAGACCTTTGAGACTTAGAAAATCTTCTAAATCAAAAAGCCAAGAAAGCTCAGGAGGAAGAGCACAGCTGACGTTAGATCAGCTGGGAAGACGAGATTTGGACCATTAGATCAGTGTTCAGACAGGAGGAGCGCACATAGGAGATGTTCATATCTAAGCCGTCAGATCTGGAGGCATGGATCAACATCCGTTGATCGCGAAGTAAGGTGCGCATGGTTTAAGTTTTTCAACATTTCGTGTATCGGGAAACATAAGAGGGAGAGTCTTTCGACTCCCAGAGACGTGAAACTGCGAAAACCCGCCCGCTGTTGGATCGGGAGCGCAGTGGCATGAGAGCCGCTGGATCAAGGATACGTGCACAAGGTTTAGTCCCTGGGAGACACGCAAAAGATTAGATTTGGGCTGTCAGATCTAGCACAGAGGACCGATAGCCATCGGATCCGGAAGAAGGTGCGCAGGGTTTAATCCCTGGGAAGCCGCACAGAAGGGTAGAACGAACGACAGAAACTTCAAAGGAGAAGTGTCGATTTGCCATGAGCCGTCAGATCCAGAAAAGATGTCCGAGGTTTAACCCTCGTAAGAGCAGAGGAGAGAGAGGACCTATCAAAGTCCCGAAAGCATTTGGGACCGTCCATCTCAGAGGACGCGTGTCAAGAGACCAACATTTCGGGCATTCGGACACAGGGAGACCGAGACTGAAGAGTCTCCAAAAATCGCGAAAGGAGAATTCGTGAAAGGACCAGGACCTTCCATCAAGTAGGACACGTGGCAATTGGTCGGCGTTTTGTAGAAATCGTCGAAAGGACCAGGACCGTCCATCAAGGAGGACACATGGAAAGCGGTCAAGGTTTCGGGGAAAGGCTCGAAAGATTTCGAGCCGTCGATCTAGTGGGATCGTCGCCGTAAGTTCCAGAAGGGCCTGGGTCGTTGATCTCTCAGAGGGAGAGATTTCGACATTTTGTGGACCGAGGATTCGAAAGACAAAGAAGCGGGACGCTTGCATCGCGATTCCCCGAATCGCGAAACCCCGAAAACGTTCGGAGGAATAGCACCAGGTCACAGGACCGGGTCGCATGGAGAAGGTTTAAGGGAGGAGCCAAGGAGCCGTTAAGCCCTTTTCGGGTTTCGGCATTTCGAAAGACAGAGAACAGGGGAACGTTTGCATCGTGATTCCCCGAATCGCGAAAGCCGGTAGCGCGTTGGCATTAAGCGCGTGGACACAGAGTGGTGGTCACGTGGACAGAGGCTAAGGGAGGAGCCAAAGCCCGTTAAGCCCTTTTCGACATTTTGGGACCCGAGAGTTCAAAGGACCTAGAATCGTTTGCAGCTGGAATCGCAAAATCGCGAATTACGAAATTCTGAAAAAGTGGATCGTGGTCACGGGTAGTGGTCGCATGGTTGAGCGTTAAGGGATGATCCAGCTGTGGAGTTAAGCCCTTTTCGGCATTTCGACAACAGAGAGTTCAAGAGTGAAGGAGTCGTGAGACAGGGAGTCTCGACTCGCGAAATCGCGAAATGCGACGAGCGCCTTTTGGACAAGTCTTGTGGTCACAGCCGGTGATCACGTGGGGGTGAAGCTCATGCTTAGTGCTCAGACGCACAGGCGGGTTTCAATAAGGGACCTGTGGATTCGTTCAAAGGGTTCCAACAGAGAACCAGAGGGCCATTTCGGCTCAGAAGAAGATCGATCCAGAGACCAGGAGGTCGCAGAACCCTGTTGAGGTAGGGGGTTTGTACCACACTGATTTTCCTTCTGGCTTGGGAACCACTTCCCACACATCATTCTTCATGATGGATTGATATTCTTCCATTATGGTATCTTTCCATACTTGATGTTGAGCAACATCCTCAAATGTGGTGGGTTCTGCATTACTAATCTGAGACATTTGTGTCACATAGCCTGCAAACCTTTGACGTCTTTTACTTTCCTTGAATGTACCTGATGGAGTACCATGTGATTTTGCTACCTGCATAATCTCGCTACACCAGGCAGGTTTCCTCTCAGACTGAGGTGTATCCAAAGGTCTCTCTACCTGCTTTATAGGTTCCACAGGATCATCCAGATCTAGTGTCTCATCTAACTCCTCCCTCTGCATATCTGAACCGGATGACTTTCAAACCTGTACCTGAGAAGCTTCGGGCTCCTCCATCTCTGTATCAAGCTGCAATTCTTTGGAACATTTACAAGCAACTTCTTCATGGAATGAGACATCCCTGCTTAGCTCAATATGTCTTTCACTAGGTACATAGATCTTGTAGGCCTTGGATGTTTCATTGTACCCCACAAAGATTCCTTTTTTACCTGATGGTTCCATTTTGGTTCTCTTATTTTTTGGCACATGAATGTAGATAGGACACCCAAAGATCCTTAAGTGCCCCACATCTGGTTTCTCACCTGTAAATGCTTTCTCTGCAGTCTCATTTCCCCGAATAGCATGAGGGCTTCTATTCTGGATGTAAACAACAATACTTATTGCTTCTGCCCAGAGAGAAGTAGGAAGATCTTGATCACACATCATTGCTTTAGTTGCCTCACAAATAGTTTTGTTCTTTCTCTTAGCTACCCCATTTTGCTAGGGGTTATATGGAGCTGTAAGCTGTATCTTGATTCCTGCTTCCTTGCAGAAGTCTTCAAATTGGCAAGACTCATACTCACCACCATTGTTTGATCTCATGACTCTAATGTGTTTTCCAGCTTGATTTTGAACCAAAGCCTTGAACTTATGAAACATTTTAAAAGTTTCATTATTTGTTTTCATGAAGTATATCCATGACTTCCTAGAGAATTCATCTATAAAAATCACATAATACACATGCCCATTTAATGAAGGTGCAGACATAGGCCCACATACATCTGAATGAATCAATTCTGAGATCACTTTTGTCCTTTTGTTGCTGACTGGAAAAGACTTCTTTATGTTTTTGCCTAGCATGCAACCTTTACAAGTACTATTATGATTAAACTGAAAAGTAGGCATACCACTCACCATCTTCTGAAGTTAGGGAAGTGCTTTGAAGTGAATATGCCCAAATCTCTTATGCCACTGTTCTCAATAACTGACAATGCTGTGAACTAGTGCTTGAATGTGCCCTGGGACTTGTAAAGTCCTCCTTTGATTCCAGTAACAATGGCTGAACTGAGCTCTGTATCCTTGGGCCCTAAAAGAGCCTTCTCCATGAAGATCACCCTGTGACCTTTATCCTCCAGAATCCCAACTGAGATAATATTCTTCGTCAATCTTGGAACATATAAAATATCTTCAATATGCAACATAAATCTAGAATCTAGCTAAAATGATGTCGAGCCAGTTCCTTTGATTGCATAGCTCACATCATTTCCTAGCTCAACTTGAAAATAAAATTTTACATTCTTAAAGTTAGCTAGATTATCTTTGTTCCCTGTCATGTGCCTGGAGGCACCACTGTCCACTAACCAAGATTCTGCACTATCTGTCATAGTGTCTGTGAGAGCTGAAACAAGGTAATATTCTTTTCTTGTTTATGTTGAGATTTGGATACCTTGGAAAGTGGTCCCCATGTGCTTATGAGTCTCTAAGCACAAAGGGGGAAGACTTTTACCCTCATACTTTACTTTATGATTCTAATTTCACTTTGACTTAGGAGTTTTAAGTCAAAAGTG
>ML814318.1:13626-33573 GCA_009831015.1 Picea engelmannii | reverse complement strand
CCTTCTCACTAGGAACAACTGGACACACCTCAAGAAGCAGACCAAGAGTCCCATCTTGGGATGGAGGTAAATAAACCATGTTTACTTCCTTTCTTGATTAATGCGGATGACTCTTTTAAAGTCTTTGAACAACATACTTCATCAATCGGCTTAAAATTGATGGGAAAAATGGGATACAGAGGAGGCCTTGGAGCCAATGGCCAAGGTATTGTGGATCCCATTGAGGTAGTGGTTTGGCCTCGATATGTCGGGATAGGTTATGTCCCAAAGGATGTTGGAGAAAGCTCCAAAACCATTTGGGAAGAAGACCCTAGGACAGTCACTGAGACTCTAGAAGTCAACAGTTCATCAGGAGATGAAACTGATTCAGTGCAGGCTGAGAGCACAACTTCTCATGGTCGAGGATTCGAGACATCTCTAGGGAGAGATGAGCATCACAATGAAGGAGCTGAGGCAAACTCTTCTTCCAAGTCTGTCTGCAGAGACAACTCACTGAGGTATAAGAAATCTCGAAACTCTAAAATTCCAGTTGATTATAAGCATGTTAATAATATACAACAGAGCTTGTGGCATCAAAGACCATGCACTTTTTGTGGATTGAATAACCACGCAGTGTCCTAGTGTTGGAAGAGAAAATCCTTGTACAGGAAGGTTATGGCAACCAGGAAAAAGACGAGGATATAAGATCACTCTCCACACACAGAAAGGAGCAGGGGAAATACACCTCTGAAGGAGAAGGGCTACTGCAGCCATTGTAGTAGAGATGGACATAATGAGGCCACTTGTTGGGCCTTGCATCCAGATCTATGTCCAAAGAGGAACAAGAAGGCTAGGTAGACAACCAATCAGGCAACGCTGCAGGGAAATCCGCCACCAGGAGGAAACCAACTACCAGAGAAAGGACAACTCGGTAAAGAGGACCTGTTCCACATAATGACTAAATGGATGGTGAAAGTCCTTGTGTTAGTCGAGAGTGGCCATCTTTGTAAATCACATGTTGCGATTCAGACCTGATAGAAGGGAATCGTGTAAAAGTGATAATTGTTTGATATCACTTATTTTCTTGCACATGTTGATATTTTTAGGCCTTGTGAGGTAGTTTGAGTATGGGATTTCTTTTGTAAGTCCAATGGACATGAAACTTATAATGTAAAGACTTTTGGGGACCAAAAGTCCTTTCAGTTGGGAGGCCTGATCCGGGAGGATCTAGCGAACATCTCAGAAGTTTTAGAAGTGTCCCAAGAGGCTTAGAATGGCCTCGACAAATGAGAAATGACAAAAATTCAGAATCCTCAAAACTCAGAGAAATTGACATCATTGCTAAGACTGCGTCACAAGCTTTCCAACGACACAAACAATTCGTCAAACGGAGTTACGGATCGAAAGATATTCGCAGTCAAAGTTTTGGTCAACATAGCCCAATGAGCAGGGATGAGTCAGCATCCGTACTACTGACGTCAACGACTGTACTGATGATGTCAGCATTTGTACAAAATAAGTGGCACAGTTAGAGAGCAACACATGTCTTGATGATGTTAGCATGCTGATGTGGCAGCACTAGAGGCTGCCATGTGTGACTCATTTTCGACATTTTCATGTCGACATGTGGACCAATGAGAAAGTGCCACGTGGCAGTCCGTACAACCATGTGGCATTCGTACATCCACATGGAAGGTGACGTGGCATCTGTACTGGATGTGGCAGGTGACATGGCATCCATACAGGATATGGTAGGTGATGTGGCAGGTGACGTGGCATCCGTACAGGACGTGGCAGTGGCATGCTGACGTGGCCCAATGATAGCGCGTCACGTGGCATGCTGATTTGGCACTTTGGGCCGTCAAATGGGCCAATAAAAATGTGACACGTGGCACCCCCAAGTGATGCCACATGGCACCACCCCAGGAGAAGCCACGTGGTCCTCTCGCAGGCTGACACATGGTGCCATTCGCTGGATGACACGTGGGCAGTGACTGTACCGGTTTTAGCCAATGGATGGCCGCCACGTGGCCCAGTCATGGGTTGTCATGTGGCAGCCGGCAAATTCCCAATGAGGGCCAGAAAACGAAAATTCAAATTAAAAAGGGCTGGCCAACGGTCAACCGCTTTCTGCCAAATCTGGCAGTGTCCACTATATCCAGACTCTCCGTAAAAAAAGGGGGGTTGTAGCCAGTCCACCAAATTTGGTGGTCGATCCTGCCAGATCTGGCATATCCGCCACATATAGCAGCAATCTGCCAAGTTTTAGCGCCAACCTTTGAACAGTTGTAACTGTTAGCGAAAAGGGGGAGGCCCGCGGGTTTGACCCCGAGACCTCCCCAACCACAACGCCAATTTTAGCATCCGCCAACCATTGGCCCAAACAGCTATATTGTTTAATCTGCCCAGTTTTTATTTTAAAAACTGAATTTCGCCAATGCACGGGAGAAGAGCACGTGCCAGTCCGCCCAGACTGTACCAGGCATGGTTTTCAATGCAGTTTTCAGTGCAATAATTGCAGAGTTGCACACAGATCGAGACAGAGGTCTAGAGGAGGCCTGAAGTTGACAGTGTCCGATGGGGACGATTTGACAGTCAAATTTTTGCTATTCGACGACACGAATCCAATGGCGATGTCTGTTTCGGAAGCAGAGACTCCGATCAGCAGGCTAACTGTTGTTTGACATTTAGTCCATGGCAAATATTATCAATGCAATGCATGCTAGAATACTATGTAGTATGCTTTTGTAATGTCGGATAATCAAACAACAGTTAAGACTCATTTTGGTAGGTTCTTGTACCCTATATCTACTCTTTTTGGGGATTATAATATCAATACAGACAAGGTCTTTCTGACCTATTATTTAAGATTTGTTACTTTTATTGAGTTGTATCACTGTCCTATGTTATAGAATCTCTGTTTAAATTTTTAATATTTTATTTTTAATTTTAATTTCTTTTGCCATCCCCTTTCACCCATCTCCTGGAAATTTGGGAGTACCTTGCACATGTTTGTATTGTGCATGGGGAAACCATCATATATTTCCTTTTAGTAGTTCAATGAATCAGTGGAGTGTGGACTGGCTTCATCTGTCTATTCTATGTCAAGTATATTGTCCAGACAAATCCCAATTAAGTTGAGTATATCAAAGTGTAAACTGGTCTGAGGTGTGTATATTAAATTTTTGCATAAATGTGTTTATAGGACTGCTCAAGGTTGATTCTGTACAATGGCTTGCCAGTGCCCATGAGTTATTCTATTTTGGTTTCAGCTGTGTTATTGCAGAGCTTTTTCTCGAGGGGCAGTCACTGTTTGAATTATCCCAGCTGCTTGCTTACCGCAGAGGACAGTATGACCCAGGGCCGTACCTGGAGAAGGTTTAGTCTTTATTTTTTCATTTGATAACTTCATATCTGAAGTAATATGTTTGAATGTCAAGTGAAGCCTTCCTTGATTTGCCAGATAAATATCATTTCCTTGACATTCACATTTTTCAGGACCTGATTGCAGATATCAGATGATGGAATCCACAATATGGTTCGTCATATGATCCAATTGGATCCAGAGGCACGTCTGTCTTGTGAAAGTTACTTGCAAAGTTATGCGACCATTATTTTTCCAAGCTATTTTTCCCCATTTTTCCATAACTTTTTTTCTTGCCTAGTGCCTCTGGATACTGATGCTAGGGTAAGTCATCTTCACCAAAATACTTGTTTCACAATTTTTTTCTGCATGAAGAGTTTTCTGAGGCTTTGCTTTTGCCTATTCTACAGGTTGCACTGACAGAGCGTGCTTTTCCTGAGATCCTCAAGCAACTGACATCAACTTTATCAGAGACAGGAAAAAATGCAAAAAATAAAGCATTGAATGCTGAAGCCAATGAGATGGCTATTCCATCCAGTACTAATCAAAGTTTTGTATTATCTGAGAATTTTAAAGGTCCATTCAACTGGGACAGACAGTCTCGAAAAGCCAACATTGGTCAGTCATATCCAGAGTTAGCTACTGATATTAGTGCTCTCCAGAGAGACTTAGAGCAACAGAACTCTAGACAGGGTAAAAATAATGTAAGTGATAGAGTTCCTATGTCTAATCCTGTAAATTTTATGATCAGGAAAAGTGAAAATAGTCTGAGGAGAATAAGTCTTGAAAAGGAAAATCCCTCTGATTCTCTGCAACTAAATGCTGAGAGAACTTTGACAGATAAATCTTTTATTTATAAAAGGAAATTAAATAATGAGAAGGACCCTCCAATGGTTGGATCAGAGAGAAGCCTGGATGATGCTGCCATGGGGCCGTATTCCACAAACTGTGAAGGGATGGTATTGATTGCTTCCTTGCTATGTTCATGCCTTAGAAGTGTTACACTTACACAGTCAAGGAGGGGTGCTATAATGTTATTGCGACGCTGTTCATATTATATTGACGACGAGGACCGGTTGCAACATGTTGTTCCTTATGTTGTCGCTATGCTTCCTGATCCAGCTCCTATTATACGGTGTGCTGCTTTGCTAACTATCTGTGATGTACTATCGTTAGTCCAGGCGTTCCCCCCTAGTGATGCAAAGATATTTCCAGAGTATATTCTTCCTATGCTCTCAATGTTACCAGATGACCCTGAGGAGAGTGTCCGCATATGTTATGCTGAAAACATATACAAGATTGCTGCAACTGCTTCTCATTTTCTAATAAGATCACAGTCTTTGAATGAGATGAACATTTTAGATCGAACTCATGTTTCTAATAAGGCTGTCAAAGTTCCAGTTGGTCCATCTCAAGCTCTGGGGTCACAGACACCTGGGTATCAACAGAATAGTAACTGCAATGCAGAACTTGCACAGTTACGGCAGGCAATAGCTCATGTTATACAAGATTTGGTTATGGGACAGAAGCAGACGGCAATTATTCGGCGTGCATTGCTGCAGCATGTAAAAGAACTATGTGATTTCTTTGGGGAGAAGCATTGCAATGAATTTTTGTTACCAATTCTTCCTGCTTTTTTAAATGACCATGATAAGCAGTTACAAGCTGTATTTTTTCAACAGATTATACATGTATGCTATTTTGTTGGCCAAATGAGTGTGGAGGAGTATCTTCTCCCTTATATTGAGCAGGCTCTCAACGATCATGTTGAAGAAGTCATTGTCAATGCATTGAAATGTTTGGCAAATCTTTCAAAAGAAAAATTACTTAGGAAAAGATTGCTTCTTGATGCAGTTAAGCGGGCTGCTCCTCTACTTTGTCATCCAAGCCAATGGGTTAGGAGGTCAGCTGTCACATTTATTGCAGCAAGCAGTGAGAGTTTACACCCAGTTGATTCTCATGTTTATCTTTCACCAATTTTGCGCCCTTTCCTACGTCGGGAGCCAACATCTTTAGTTTCTGAGATTGATTTCTTGTCATGTTTGAAGTCTCCAATGTCAAGAAAGGATTTTCATCACGTCCTAGAAAAAGTCAAGAATTTGCAGTGTTCAGAAATTTCAGAAAAGGACAACAGCCAGAGCAAACTTGGGCACATTTCAGCTTCAGCAAAAACAGTAGGGTTTGTTTCAAGCTCATCAAATACAGATGTTTCAAATAAAAGAATCCCTGAAAAGAGATCTTCTATTTATTCCATATCAGCTGATCTGGCATTGACTAAAAGCTTTCCAGGTAAGAAGTTAGATTTGCATGCAAACATGGTAGGATCTCCCAGTCAGAATATAAATTTGTCTGAGGCAGACGATTCTGTCAAGATGAAAGCAATGGAAAACTATCTCCAAAATCTGTCCAGTACAATGCAGACTAGAGAGCATAGTCGGGAGTTAGAAAACTTTGAGAAGCTTCAAGTTTCTGCTGTTGGAATGCCTCTACATGCTGGGGTATGCAGCAGTTCCAACAATGGCCCATCTTATGAAGGTGTCCCAGTATATGTATACCCTCTGAGTGAAAGGAAATCTGAAACTGGACAAAAAGGGTTACCATCAATAGGACTATCTTTGAATGAAGAATGGAACCGGGATTCTGGAGGCCGACAAGGTACTGCACCTTTCCCGATGACTACTTTTTCTGCAACACAGGTTGCTGGATCTGTTGTTTCATCACAGTTGAATTCATCCATGCCTTCTGCAGAGCTAATGCACAGATCACTTATTATGGCAGGTTCTTTCCCACCCAAAATTTTTACTGGTTCTATGTTGAATGGCAGCTTTGCTGCTCCAAAACAAGTTAGTAAGGTCATTAGAGATGGAGCGGCAAGAACACACATGAATGAAGATGCAGCTCTTTTGGACATTGTTGATAAAGGCTCCTCATTATCAGTTGATCGAGTTGCAGGTTCCCCATCATCATCTGAAGCAGTGATGCTGTCTTCTTATTCTCGAACATCTGTTCCTGATGGCACATGGCGACCTCAGGGAATTCTAGTTGCACATCTTCAGGAGCATCAGTTAGCTGTCAATGATATTGCAGTTTCACATGATCACAATTTTTTTGTAACTTCCTCAGATGACTGTACAGTTAAAATATGGGACAGTCGTAGACTAGAAAAAGACATATCTTTCCGTTCAAGATTAACTTATTCTCTAGATGATGGCCGAGCATTGCATGTCACAATGTTTGGGGGTGGATCCCAAGTTGCTGTGGCATCAAGCAGAGGTACCATCAATGTATTTTCTGTTGATTACGTACCAAGGGGAGGGGGCAGTGTTGAGAGATACTCTGGCATTTCAAACATTAAGAAGAAAGAGACCCAGGAAGGAGCAGTGCTAAGTTTGCAAAATTATGCTACAGAAGGCCCTCCAATGATACTTTACAGCACTCAGCATAATGGGATTCATCTATGGGATTTGAGGGCACAAAATAATGCATGGACATTGAAAGCAAGTCCAGAAGAAGGATATGTTTCTTCAGTTGTACTTGGACCCTGTCAGAATTGGCTTATGTCAGGTTCTTCCAGAGGTGTGCTTACCCTTTGGGATCTGCGGTTTCTTATCCCAGTAAATACGTGGCAGTACCCCTTGGGTTGCCCTATAGAGAAAATGTGTCTTCTAGTGCCAGCTACAAATTCTTCCCCATCTATGACAAGTGGGCCTTCAGTCTATGTAGCTGCGGGATTTAATGAGATGGCCCTTTGGAATGCAAAGGATGGGAGCTGTCATCGGGTATTGACTATGCAAATATTTAGATAACTTGTCTGTTGGAGTAATTCTTTTTTTTTTTAACATTCCCACTTGAAATTTGTTCTGCAGATCTTTCGGCTACCATGCTCTGGAACTGGAACAGATGTTTCTGAGACCCCTATTGCTTTAGCTAGGCCCTCAAGTCAGGTGCTTTCTAAATCTGAAGTCACACTTGACCCTCAACGAAACGGGAATTCTAAATACAGTGTTCATGAGTTGAAAGAACCACCGTCTCGGCTTCCTGGCATTTGTTCACTTCTTCCACTTCTTGGTGGTGACGTGTTAACTGGAGGGACAGATTTGAGGATACGTCTGTGGGACCACTTCAGGTTGTATCTTTATCTTTACATATTCCCTTCCTGTTCCTTTATTTTTTTGTCTGACTAAATGTGTGGAACTATATATATCTAAAGACTGTGGATTATCATTGGATCAAGTGTTAGCTGATAACTAGTGATAATATAACTATGAAAAGATTGCCATGTACTAGGAAATTGCTGATTCAATTATACATGTTCGACAACACAAACGCNATACAATTAGCCATTTCTTTTAATGTGCGGTTCTTTCTCTCAGCAACACCATTTTGTTGTGGTGTATATGGAACAATGTGTTGCATTTGGATGCCCTGTGTAGTGCAGTAACTTGTAAAATTATTGTTCACATATTCGCCTCCCTTATTTGTTCTTAACCTTTGAATTTGATGTCCAGATTGCTTTTCTACAAGGGCCTTGTAGGCCAAAAACTTGTCAAAAACTTCGCTCTTAAGAAGTAAACCCAAGTACGTATGGAAAAGTCATCAATGAAAGTTAAGAAATACTTGCACCCAGAAAAAGAAGGAGAAGAAAGTGGACCACACAAATCATTGTGAACAAGCTGCAAAGGGCCCGAGGCGTGCAAAGAAGCACATTTGTCAAAATTGTCCTGATGATGTTTGTCGAGAACACAACCGACACAAACACCATCTCTGCATGAAACAGGAGGAAGACCAGTCACCATCTGTTGATTACATAGTTGCTGCAATGAGCAATAGTTTAGATGACCAAACCATTCATGCCAAAGTTTGCTCAAGTCATCGCTATGAGCAACAAAAACTGATGAAAAAGATGATGACCCAAAGTTGTCAAACTTGTACAACCTAGTAATATCATCAGCAATTCCAGTTACAAGAACATGCTTAGGATCTTTTAGATCCTTGATTACAACTTGTTGAGGTGAAAACTCTATGGTTTTACCTTCACCTGAATGAGTGATTTGATATACTAATAGAAGGTTACAAGAAAGACTTGGAACACATAATACATCATTGAAATGGCCGTTTTCTATTTGAACTATTCCAGATCCTTCAACACTAAGAGATCTATCATCACCAACGAATATTTTCTTGGTGTTACATTCATTTAGAGCAAAAAACATGTTTCTATCCTTAGCCATATGATAAGATGCTCCAAAATCAATAAGCCCCTCATCAGAAGAAGAAGTAGAAGTTGTATTGAAGGAGAAACCATAAGCAGAAAGTGCATGTCCATGAGAAGAAGAAGAAGACGTAGAATCAATACTGATGTTGTGCTTCTTCATCGCTGTTTCTAAAGCTGCCATCTTCTTGAAACATTTGAACTCATCATGACCATCCTTATCACAAAAGTTGCAATGTCTGTCAGTTTTCTTACTTTTATATTTTGCTCCTTTGTCACTATTAGGAGCGGAAGCTGTCTGAGTGGGTTTTGGACCCTTATATTGCTTCTTGTTGTGGCGTGGATGTTGCTTCTTGGGATTCTTGGGTTTATCTTTCTGATGGATGACTAAGACTTTGTTAGAGGTACCTGTAGTGCTGATCACTCCAAGTTGTACAAGCTTATCTTGTCCTCTAATCAAAGCATCACAAAAGTTCTCAAGACTGGGTTTTTTATAAGCTGCCTCTAGAGCTTCTTGCATGGCATAAAAGGTAGATACAAACACGGAATATGCACTACCTAGCTTAGAAAAAATAAGATAGATGCAACGATCTTCTTCTATCTTTATCTTACATTCTTCACATAAAGTTCTGAGTGTTTTAAACTTAGAAAGATAGTCTTCAATGCAAGAAAAATCATTTGGACTTAAAGTCAGTACTTGATTTTCTAACTGTTGTGCTCGGATAATATTGTGTTTACCAAACACAGATTCAATCTTGTCCCAAGCTTCTTTGGGTTGATCAATTGATTGAAGGTGGAACCTTAAATCATGAGAGATGGACATTCCGATTAATCCACGTGCTTCGTCATTCCTATTATCCCATTTGACTTTCTTATCAGCATCAGTGGGTGTCGTTTCCTTTCCCAAGGTAATCCGGTACAAGCCTTTACTTCTTAATAAATCCTCCATATGGGATTTTCATTGGAAGTAGTTGGTGCTGATAAGCAAGAGATTACTTGTAGAAGCCATATTAAATATGCAGATAATATGGATTTAAAAAATGAAATTGATGATCTGGATGGAAAGCTCTCGAAAAGTTATGCGGTTTTAAAAAAACGGCACTGAAAACGGACTTCGGATGTGAGAGTTATGCCCTTTTTAAAAAAGGCATAAATGGTAACCAAAGGACCACGTGGTAGTGTAAGTTGCTTTATGAAGTGACCCACTTTTATAAAGAGAAGTGGGGATCACTTTTACAATGAAGTTAATTTATAAAAGAAAAGCTGCATGCAAAATAAATAACTCTAAAATAAAATATTAAAGCTACTTATAGTGATTCACTTTTATACTTAAAGTGAAATACACTTTACAATTTTAGCATGAACTTTTTAAAAAAAAAGTAACAAAAAAGAGACTTGAACTTAAGACCTCTTACTTAATAAGACAACTTTTAACCAAATGGGCTAGCAAAACATATTGTATTGTTTCGCAAGAGGATTGGGGGTGTTGTTGTTGTTGTTGTTGTGGAAGACGGTCTTGGAAAGCATGCTAAAAAACAACTCTTTTCACACAAGAAAAAAAATTCGCTTCTCGATGACAAGGGTTAGATCTCGGTTAGCTTACCCAGAAGATGCACCTTTTCCTATCTGTTTCTGATTTGCCGAGATCGCACAGGGTGTGGAGCAAAGAGAATATGTAGATCTAAAAGAGTAGCAACCCGGAAACAAATAATATAAAATCGAAATGAAACCAAAATAATACTTTGCAAAAATTTAAAAAATGCGTATTTAGACTTTATACCTCCATATCTGACTGTAATGGCCGTATCTTGGGCAAATGGAAACCTTTTCAAGTGAAACGAGAAGTGTTCCTGACTGAAACGAGTGCTCCAAATGCAATGGAACAGTCTTCCCGGCCCATAAATGTACGCAAATGACAGAAAATGGAGATGAGGCAACTCGGCTTCACGATCTCGATCTACAATAGGAGCGAGTCTTCAAACAGGCTCTGATACCATGTTCGACAACACAGGTATTCCAACAGAGGATGAACACCTTTAGTAACCACTCACATAACCAGATCAAAGATCAACACACCGATGTTTTCACGTGGTAAAATCCCTACGGGGAAACATCCACGGCCCCAGCCAACGCCGCTACTTGGAGCAGTTTATTAATGCAAAAGAAAAAGATTACAGAGAGATTTTACAAGAGAGTTTCTCACAATCGATCATCGACAATTGACCCTCCATGCTCTTTAAATAGAGATCATGGACCAATCGGGTGTTAAGCCACAGATCAATGGTCGTTAAGATCGATGAGAGTATGAACTGTCGGATCACTCTATGTCAGGAACATATCTTGACCGTCATATTTCCTAACTACAAATACATACTAAAGAAACACACTTTTACCCAATGACACATTAGACCAAGTAGATCTTAACTAACTCCTAAGTGTCTAAATATCCTAAAAATA
Organism: Picea engelmannii; assembly: GCA_009831015.1. Classification (NCBI taxonomy): domain Eukaryota; kingdom Viridiplantae; phylum Streptophyta; class Pinopsida; order Pinales; family Pinaceae; genus Picea; species Picea engelmannii. The sequence continues at coordinate 22,561 of ML814318.1, read as the reverse complement.
CAGTTTTTCATTTGTTGAAAACTTTAAAAGATATAAGATAATTTGAGAGTTCAAATAGGAACAAGGTGCAGGGATAACTTATATATATTGATAAGTAGGGCGTTAGAATTTTAGGAAAATGAAAATAGTAATATCCTTTTTAAAATTTATTCAGTACTGTATATATAGATCAACAAACTAAACAAAATTTCTGAAGTAGATTAAACACAGAAACATTACAATAGATCTGAGCATGTAGTAAACAATTCTAGGCTAGATCTAAACATGAACTAATCTGATAATAAGCAATAAAAATTCTAAACATAATCAGATCTGATAATAAGCAAAAGCAATAACTGAACATTACCTCTAGAACAAAATTACCTTGAATGCTTTGTTGCTGTCCTCTTTTAATATGCTTAGAAAAGCTTGTTAAATGTCATGGATCAAAACCCTCGAGGGTTTGATCTCATCATGATCTAAGTGGACAGATTGCCAAGAAGAACTGAAGGACCAATCAACATAAGTAAGGCTGATATAAAGCCCTACAACAGAATCTGGTAAGCAGAGGTAGCGTGCAGGAGACAACAAGAATGACACCAGCAACAACTGAAGAGGAACCAAGGGAAGCCTTAGGGAAACCAACGACAGCTATAAAGGAGCAAGGAGGAGGCCGCGACACCTTCACCAACAAGAGAGAGGGAAGCTGCACCCTACTATAACAAGGAGAAGGGCAACGACACCTTACCACAGTAAGAAGGGGGCCACACACCAGCAAGAAATGTCACATCCAACACTAGAGAGAAACCCAAGGAGGCTGCATCTAAAAAACAGCAAGATAGGAAGCTCCAAGGAGGCCGCACCCACAAGAACAAGTTGAATAAGATAGCTGTAGAAAAATCAGACCATGAGAAGAGAGTGAGGAAAAACCAATGATGTGGTCATGTCCTTCTTCTAGCTGCTCCTAGGTCTCATGCACCATCCCGGGAGAGAAGAACAAGATCACACATCATCACATCTTGGTACTCAACCAAGAACCAGCTGGTGCCAGACCAGGATACCCCAATGGCCATAACACATCTGGGGGCCCTAGAACACATCTAGGGACTTACATCATCAACCACCAAGGTACAAGACCAAGGATTTGAAGATTTTCCAGGTCCTATCAAGCTGCCAACTAGGTCTGTCTTTGACCTCAAGTTGGCTCTAAGTTTCAACTTTCAATGAAGGTTTTGCTGCTGTTTTAGGACAGCCAACAGTTCAAGAACTTCTTGTTGATTTGTTATGGTTACATTCACAATTTTAGGTGCTCTAGCATGTAGTTTTAGTCACCAAGGGTTAGCACATGCATACTAAAATAAATGTAACACACCTAGAGATATTTATAGCTGAAAATACAATAGTTCTACACTCTAACACACATGAAATTTAACATAGGTATTTTTGATCAACATGACCCTCGATAAACCCCCCCCGAGGAAAACCAGTTTGGAATATATGTTTATATATGAGGAGAATAGATGGTGGAATACAACAAGTACAAAATATAGATGAACCTGATACAATAGCAGCTTGATCCAAGCTGAAATACAAGTGCAAATGAAGCAAGAGCGCCCTAGGATGGTGCGCCCCCCAGAAATGCTGCCAAGACCATTTTAATGGAGCCAGATGCCAACTGGAAGCTCTGAATAGGAAACCCCTCCACAATACTCTAATACTGAAGTGTAGCCTCCCTCTGAAACAAACGTCACTGCAAACTGAGCTCTCTAAGACCGCCCCACTGATGATGTGCCCTCCTCAGAATTGGAAGCTCCCCACTAAATAAACTGCGCACTAAGCATCCATGAGCCCTCCATGCAAGGAGAAACCCAAGTTTTCCTCTCCCTTTGCCTGAAACCTCGTCCTCTTGTTCTCTCTCAAACTCTTGGAGTGAACAAATGAGTGAATGGCCTCTCCTTGGCCTCTTGCGCCCTCCTTTAGGATGCATAAGGAAACCTAAAAGATGGGTGGATGAGATCATCTCATCTCATCCCTAATCAATGGTTGAGATCACTCAAAAAGAATCTCACTCAAAAACCCACTTTACTTAAGTTTCCATAGTTTCACTTTATGTTTATTAATTCATTCACTTTGTGAATTAATTGTCACTTTAGGCTAAAATGACCAAATTTCACTTTTGACTTAAATCTCCTAAGTCAAAGTGAAATTAGACATAAAGTACATAGTACAAGGTACTTCCCTCATGTGTTTAGAAGCTCACAAACATAAGGGGACCACTTTCCAAGGTACCCAAATCTCAACACTCCCTCTTATCGAGGAAAGTGCCCGTCACCACCAATATCATCCCTATAGTGGACATGGTTGCCTCTTGGCATATACTTGGTGAGTATGGCTATACCCTGATCAATGAAAGTAGTCTGACATAGATCTGTTCAATCTGCATGATCTATAGATGGAAGTGTCTCTCCACCTATCCAAGATCACCTAGATCTTGGCATCACACCAAAGATCTCCACCTTGGTCTCCCACCAAGGATTTCTACCTCCTGGCATCTCGCCAATGGTCACTACTCTTGGAATCTCACCAAGAGTCACTCTCTTGGTATCTCACCAAGAGTTTCCCCCTCTTGGTATCTCACCAAGAGTACCAGGATCTCAACATCTCACCAAGATCCTCAACTTGGCCTCTCGCCAAGTAGCTTCCACTTGAAGTGGATTCAGAACCTGATTTGCCCGTCTTTGTAGCCAAGTGAGGCTCAAGCCTCCATGGTGCCCTGCCGCTCCTCCTCATCAATCTCTGGTGCTCTGAAGCTGTAGCACCAACTCTCTGTCTGCTCGACAACTCTGAAACTGAAGCTATCCTGGGTGGACCAGTCACCCCTCTAATGATGTTGTCCAAGGAAATTGAGTTTGATCTCCCTCTGAGTCACTGCTATGAGTCAGTCGGTCCTCCTCAACTCTGTCTCCCCATCTAATGCTGGATGGTGTAACAACAAACAAAGTAGTCATGAATGCACACTCTCTCACAAACTACTCATCGAACTTAAGCTCCTCTGTTGTTGCTGCTGAAACATCATGCTTCTTCTTCTTCTTCTTGGGACACTGTTCTGCATAGTGACCCAAATCCCTACAAGCAAAGCATCTCACTGAGCTCATATCTCTCTTCGTCGCATTGCTGCTCTCTCCTCCCTGTGGTGGGCCCCCAAACTTGGGACCCTATCAACCTCCCCGACCTGTCTTCTTCTTTCCCTTTGTCGAAAGAGCAAGATCCTCATCACTCTGACCTGACTGCTGCTGCTGTTGTCCAGAGGCCTTTGCTACAAGTCTAGTCTCCTCCTGGACGAAGTCATCCCACATCCTCTCCCATGTGGGCATGGCCTCCTTGGAAACAATGTCGCGAACGAATGGACCCCATGGTTTGGTGAAGCTCTTCAAAGCTGTCGTCACCATAGAGTTGGGGTTCACCACCTCTCCGATGGCTCCAAGCCCGCCTCTGATCTGGGTGTACCTACTAAGGAAAGAAGTAACCGACTCATCCTCGAGCATGCGAACGCCCCTCAGTCGGTCATGAAGAACCAACTTTCGGTTCTCATTAGAGTTCTCATACAACTTGCATAGAGATGCTCACATCTCATATGCATAATCTTTCCCAGTCAAGTGGGGAATGATATGATCTCGTACTACATCACATATGGTCCTCTTTGTCTTGTTGTTCCTCTTCCTAAACTCTGCCACCAAGACGGGGGCAGTAATAGGAATAGCAGGAACAAGCGCCTCAACTATATCCCATAGTCCGAGGTCCTCTAAGACAAAGACTATCCTCGCCTTCTAAGGCGACCAGTTGCTAGCCCCAACTAGCTTGTCCTCCACACGCATATGAGATGTTGACATGTCTTCCAAACTGCACTCCAACTGATGCTCAAATTGCAAAGGAACATTGCCTCACTCCTGTCAATATAGGTGTGAAAAGAGGCAAGCGAACTCTGACCTCACTCCTAGCAATATAGGTGTGAAAAGAGGTCGTGAAATACAACCTCACTCCTGTCCACGCAGGTGTGAAAAGAGGCTGTCTAAACTATGCACAAACTGCTCTACAATCTTCTACAAAATTCTGCCTGCAAACAACCACTAAACACTGTTAATGACTGTCCACAAAATATGCCAAGAAGATGTACATAACAACCCACTCATATGCTGTCCAAACTACTAAAAAATCAGCTCTGATACCATGCAGAGTTTCCAGGTCCTATCAAGCTGCCAACTAGGTCTGTCTTTGACCTCAAGTTGGCTCTAAGTTTCAATTGTCAATGAAGGTTTTGTTGTTGTTTTAGGACAACCAATGGTTCAGGAACTTCTTGCTGATTTGTTATGGTTACATTCACAATTTTAGGTGCTCTAGCATGTATTTTTAGTCACCAAGGGTTAGCACATGCATACTAAAATAAATGTAACACACCTAGAGATATTTACAGCTGAAAATACAGTAGTTCTACACTCTTAACACATGAAATTTAACACTAGTATTTTTGGTCAACATAACCCTGGATAAAACCCACCCAGGGAAAACTAGTTTAGTATATATGTCTATATATGAGGAGAATAGATGGTGGAATACAACAAGTACAGAATATAGATTACCTGATACAATAGCAGTATCAACTTGATCCAAGCTGAAATACAAGTCCAAATAAAGCCTGTTGAAATACATCTTATTTCAGCATACACTTAGAATAAATTAGATTTCAGCCTCCTATAAATATCTAACAGCCATACCACTGTTCTTTATGAGCTGAAATACTATTAACCAAGTTCTGAAATAAAATAGCAGCGGAATACAAATATGAACAGCAGATAGTAACCCACATTTGGCACAAAAATCTGTGCATAAACACTTGGAGAAATATTAAAAAAATAGGACAGATTTTGAGAAGAGTGTCTCTTTATTCAGCTTAAGGAAAAATTCTGAGTATATGAGCAGTTTACAATCAACATTTAATGAGCTATACTTTTACCCTATTTGAGCAGAAATTTCACATAACCACTGTACAAAACAGTCTTGAGATCTGAACCAGATTTCCTAACCAAAGGTACGGACTGTCCACTCATTAAACAACAGAAATTTGTCTCGAAATATGTGCCCAGAAAAGTACAGAGCTGTACCTTGCTGTACAGATTAATTTGCAGCAGCAAAACACCTTGAAATTCATGTCAAAATTCAGCCTTGATTTTTGTGCTAACAGTGACTGCAAAACCCAACAAATAAATGTTGTACGACCTCCTCTAATCTGTACTGTACAGCCTCCTTGCTGTACGACCTCCTCAAATCCGTACTGTACAGATTCCTTGCCGTACGACCTCCTCTTCAATGCTGAAAACTTGTCTAGGAATGCATGCCAACTCCAGTTGCTGAAACTCTCTTCCTCCAAGCAAAGAAACTCTCCTTGGGATTTGTGCCCTTTCACCTTCCCACTAGCTCTCCTCAAAAGTGCGCCCTCCTTCTCCTAATGAGTTGCCTTTAAGCAATTTTGAATTGTAACTCCTCTAACCCTTGATTCCCTTGAGTGACTTTTCACTTTCCCTCAAGATCAACGGTCACGACTTAATCATTCGTTGAGGTCACTTAAGTTAATAAAGTGACCCATAACATCATAAAGTCACTTTTACATTTTGAAATTAACTTTATAAAATCACTTTATAAAGTCACTAGGAGAAAATTTGCTTGGTCACTTCCGCATGTTGAGCGCTGCCAATGCAGAAGTACCTCCAAGTTACCAATTCTCAACGCTCCCTCTTAGTGAGAGAGGTACTTCTGGTATCACCACCAGAATTTGTCTCCATTTCATCAATAGCTGCTCCCTCTGTACTAGAAGTCTCTGCTCCCTCTGTACTAGAAGTCTCTGCTCCCTTTGAACAAGAAGCCATTACTCCCGCTGCACTGGAAGCCTCTGCTGCTACATCCGCTGTACCACAAACTGAAGACATGTTCCTAGGAGACTACACACTCTCTTGAGCATCCATCTGTGCCGACTCATGCTTGTTGAGTCCCTTGAGAGTCTCAGAAGAGGACCGAGTCCTCGGTATCAACTCTCTCTCCCGTGCTACCTGCCAACTCTCCGACACAGAATCTGAGTCTAAAAATCCACTGGACCCCAACACAGGTCGACTCAACAACCTGTATAGGCCCTCATACTTGAAACCAAGCATCACTGCTGTGTCAGCAGTTTCTCCCATAGGATATAGAAACACATGTCCATCGTAGAAGACAACTCCAAATCCACTCTCATCCAAAGCTGACACTGAGAGCAAATTAACTGTCAACTCTGGAACATACAATACTTTGGCAACCTCCAGAAATCCTCCTGACTCTAAGCTGGAATCTAACACTTCCAACCCCCTTCACTGCAAGTTGTGGGCTGGTACCAACACCCACACAACAGTCCGAGTTTGTTTCTAAAAGACTTAGGAACACTAACCTCATCCCTATCATATGCCGAGAAGCTCCACTGTCCATGAACCACATTTCAATGTCCTCGAACACTAGGCAACCACTGCCCAAGGGACTAGTCATGAGAGAAAACTCCCTCTCATGTCTCTCAACAAACTCTGCAATCTTTGTTGATGTTGACACCTCTGGTTCCGACTTCTTCTCCTTCTTGTTCGGACACTGACTAACGTAGTGGCCAGTCTTGTGACATGCAAAGCATCTCACCTTGCTCATTTCCTTCTTCTTTTCATTGCTCTTTCCCACAAGAGCAACGCTCTTGTCGTTTGCACCATCCATTGCCCTCTCCTGAGATCCCTCCTCGATCTCCTCCTATGTAAAGTCATCCCGCAATCTGCTCCAGTCAGGGAGCTTCTCTCTCCCCACCACGCACTTCATAAAAACCTCCCACTACTTGCTGAAGCCTTTGAGGGCTATCCACACCAACTCTGAGTCGAGGCTTCCTTCACTTCATGGGATCTGACACAGGTACTAACACGATGGTATTCGCAAATGACCACAACTAGTTCTCCTAGAGAACCCTTGTGATTCTAACCTTCCACTGCAGGTATTTGGAGATCCCCTCCAACCTATCTTCATATCTGACTCTTGAAGTCATCTTTGTCCACCTGACAAAGAACCTCTTCTTTCCCCCTTCTTCCAAGCAAATGCCCCAGTAAATCACTTGCCGTCCCAAGTGCCAAAGCTGGTCACTGAACTTCAGAGCCCTAGCTCTGATACCATGTTGAAATACATCTTATTTCAGCATACACTTAGAATAAATTAGATTTCAGTCTCCTATAAATATCTAACAGCCATACCACTGTTTTTTAGGAGCTGAAATACTATTAACCAAGTTCTGAAATAAAATAGTAGCGGAATAAAAATATGAACAACAGATAATAACCCACATTTGGCACAAAAATCTGTGCATAAACACTTGGAGAAATATTCAGAAAATAGGACAGATTTTGAGAAGAGTGTCTCTTTATTCAGCTTAAGGAAAAATTCTGAGTATATCAACAATTTACAATCAACATTTCATTCGTTGTACTTTTACCCTATCTGAGCAGAAATTTCACATAACCACTGTACAAAACAATCTTGAAATCTGAATCAGATTTCCTGACCAAAGGTACGGACTGTCCACTCATTAAACAATAGAAATTTGTCTCAAAATATGTGCCCAGAAAAGTATAGAACTGTACCTTGCTGTACAGATTAATTTGCAGCAGCAAAACACCTTGAAATTCGTGCCAAAACTCAGCCTCGATTTCTATGCTAACAGTGACTGCAAAACCCAACAAATAAATGTTGTACGACCTCCTCTAATCCGTACTATACAGCCTCCTTGCTGTATGACCTCCTCAAATCTGTACTGTATGGATTCCTTGCTGTACGACCTCTTCAATGCTGAAAACTTGTCTAGGAATGCGTGCCAACTCCAGCTGCTGAAAATCTCTTCCTCCAAGCAAAGAAACTCTCCTTGGGATTCGTGCCCTTTCACCTTTCCACTAGCTCTCCTCAAAAGTGTGCCCTCCTCCTCCTAATGAGCTGCCTTTAAGCAATTTCGAATTGTAACTCCTCTAATCCTTGATCTCCCTTGAGTGACTCTTCACTTTTCCTCAAGATCAACGGTCACGACTTCATCATTCGTTGAGGTCACTTAAGTTAATAAAGTGACCCATAACATCATAAAGTCACTTTTACATTTCGAAATTAAAAGACTTAACTTTATAAAATCACTTTATAATTATAAAGTCACTAGGAGAAAATTTGCTTGGTCACTTCCGCATGCTGAGCGCTGCCAATGCAGAAGTACCTCCAAGCTACCAAATCTCAACAAAGCAAGAACGCCCTAGGATGGTGCGCTACCCAGAAATGCTGCCAAGACCACTAAAAGGGAGCCAGATGCCAATTGGAAGCTTTGAACAGGAAACCCCTCCCCAATACTCTGATATTGAAGTGTAGCCTCTATCTGAAACAGATCTCACTGCAAACTGAGCTCTCTAAGACCTCCCCACTGATGATGCACCCTCCTCCTCAAGTGCGCCCTCCTCAGAACTGGAAGCTCCCCACTAAATAAACTGGGCACTAAGCCTCCATGAGCCCTCCATGCAAGGAGGCGCCCAAGCTTTCCTCTCCCTTTGCTTGAAACCTCATCCTCTTGCTCTCTCTCAAACTCTTGGAGTGAACAAATGAGTGAATGGCCTCTCCTTGGCCTCTTGCGCCCTCCTTTAGGATGCATAAGGAAGCCTAAAAGATAGGTGGATGAGATCATCTCATCTCATCCCTAATCAATGGTTGAGATCACTAAAAAAGAATCTCACTCAAAAACCCACTTTACTTAAGTTTCCATAGTTTCACTTTATGTCTATTAATTCACCCACTTTGTGAATTAATCGTCACTTTAGGCTAAAATGACCAAATTTCACTTTTGACTTAAATCTCCTAAGTCAAAGTGAAATTAGACATA
>ML814317.1:146295-174804 GCA_009831015.1 Picea engelmannii | reverse complement strand
ATAAAATATTATTTTATATAATAAAATTTCCATCCATTCATCATAAGAAAGCATATTCACTTAAATGTTTTTATCCACTATTTAGATGATATGTTTGTGTATAAAGTTTTGCTCAAAATTTGAATACATTAATTTTAAATGTTTATTGTAACCTATATGAAAACCAATGAAATTGTAAGCTATCTTTATATTCATTCAAAATTATGTTTTATATTATAAAGATTTTTTCAATCTCATGAAATAATATATTTGTATAAAAATAATATTTATTTCAAATTATGTTTTATATTTTAAAGATATTTTCGATTTTATGAAATAATATATTTGTATAAAAGTATAGTGGGATTTAAATTCATTTAAGGGAGAATATCAATTTTTTTCTTAATCACTTAAGATATACCCATGGATCTAATGGTTAAGAACATTTGTTTCATCCTTGGAGGTCACAGGTCCAAATCTAAAGAGGGGTACTAATCTGAAAAAGATCTTTTATACGACTATGGCTGAGTTATTAAGCATGTTTTGATTAACCAATTAAGAAGCTTTAAGAAAGAGGAAGAAGTTATAGAAGAAATATAGCAACCATATGAACATGTACAGAACTGAAATGAAGCATAAAACAACAGCAAATCATAACACCAATGTGATAACAGAGTTCGACAATCTCGCCTACGTCTCCGGGCCTTTGTCTCAGTGGGTGAGACTTTCTTATTTCTATTCAAATCTCAATAAGTACATCACATCAGTGCCAAAAGGTTACAAAACTGATCTAGTCTTGTTCTACCAGATCTCAAGAACCCAATAGAAGAAACGACACTCAAATCGGATGACCGGAGCTCCCATAAATGGCCTGCAAAGGCGCACTCCTCAATAGCTTCCCTGCATAAAAATGGCTTTGGCTTGGCAAATGTTCAGCATAAACATGCTTTGAATCCCCTTCCCTTGGACTCAAGAAGGATTGGTTTATATAGATATGAAGTTGGTAACCATCTCCCAACTTCCCCTTAGGATCTGGCCTCAAAAAGGGCCCAATATCCCCCAATATTAGTCAAAATCTCCAAAAACGGGCCTAAAAATCACTGAAAAATCATATTCTATGGTTAAAAAAACCACTTTTGCAAAATATTTGGGCATAATCCCCCAGGCCTGGGCACACGCACCTTATACATGATCATATGGCTTAAAATGGCCAAGCACCAGCCCCCTAGGGGCTACACGTTGGCCCTTACCTCGTTGGCTCCTGGATTCACGGGCGTGTTAATAGAACCTAGGCCCGATCTGAGCTCTAACTCCAAATAGTCATGCCAATCCGCTTTCAATCCGGTCATATGGAGTGGCAACTGAAAGCCCAAAATCGAGGCTAGTCCTTAGCATTTGTCCTAACAACCAATACACCCGGTCACATAATATACCACCGAAACCGGGGGCTGACGGCGTATCCATATCTGCGTGCCAAAATGGATAACAAGGCAGGGTCATGTGTGCAGGGTCATGTGTGTCGAGGGATGGGGCTAGGCCCCAGCCCTTTTCCGCCTGAAATACCACATTGTTCAAACATAAATACATATTTCTCCCTTTGTATAACAAGAACCAATGACAGGTGGGTTGGTAGACCTGACTCCTGCCAAGTCACTATGTCATACGCAAGGTCCCGAGCTCAATTCCCAAGCGCTCCAATAATTTTGCAATGAACTTTAAGCTAATCCTTGAGTGTCACGTGGAAGCCCCTGTCTAGGCCATGTGGCACCGCCTCATTCGTCAATTATTGATTCCATGTGTCAATCACCGAATGGTCCATCTATCAACTTCGTACCCTGCCCCGTGTCAACGTACGAACGAGCCATGTTTCTCCATACAGACATTCCACGTGTCACCCTTGTAGTGGTGACATGTGTCACTTCCCTATTGGTCCATTTGTACCTACCACGTCATCAGTCCGTACACCCAATCATCTTGCCACATCAGTTGTACAGACCCTGCCACGTCTACGCCAACTATGCTACCATGTCAGTTGTACGACCATACGGCTTATACAGTCATCTGCCACGTGGCATTGTACAAATTGTACAGTCGGTATTTTTTTGCTTGTTTGGCAAAATGAGCAAATCGTCATAACTTGAGCATATGACGTTTGTTTGAGCCCGTTCAAGTTTCGTTGGGTTTGTATCGATGAGGTCTATGCACACATTCGTTTTGAAGCCATTTTGAGAACTCTGATTTTTAGGCCTTTCTGAGCCCCATCAAGCTCCTGGATCTGATTTTGGATCACACCTCCCCACTAAAGGAACTTTTGGTCCCCAAAAGGTTATTGACCAGTCAACAAGCTCAGGATAGGCCACCCAGCTTGTCCTCTGTCTCTGAACTTTGTCCTGTGCACATGTCTTATCAAGATCAACTGTAACACAATCATGACAACTGACATCATATTGTTAGCCATTTGAACCCTGTCACATCTTACTGAAGCCACTATCATCCATGTAGACAACAATATTAATGATAGCATCAAAAACATGACTGCAAATGAGCTGATATGCTTGTAATATTTGCATGATATAAGCTTATCTTGAAGCAAACTGTGATTGTTTTTTTATTCTACAATCATCTCTTGTTCTTGCTTAAGATAGATTACTTGATTTCAAACAATTATTGGTTTGTTTTTTGCTTGAACTTCCTTCTTTAATTGTTCCATAGTTTGAAGAGTTTTATTTTCCTTTACATGATAAGCATGAACCACATAATCTTGCCATGCTTTGGTTAATTGATATTGATTCTTTGTGAATATTTCTTTACGATCATATAAGTATGGATTGCCTAAGACCATTCCACATTCACTTAATGGCACTACATCACATGTTACCTCGTCCACATACTTAGATGAAATAGAAAATTTTAATTTGCACTTCTTGGTTATGTGCATTTGATGATTGTTGTTTATCCATTTAAGTGTGTAAGGCTTATGATGTATTTGTGTTTTTAATCCCAATTGCTTAACCAATTCTTTTGAAATTAGATTAGATTGAGATCCACTATCTATCAATGTGTCAACCTTAGTGTGTCATATGATGACCCTGATGTGAACAAGTTATTTATACAATCAATTCCTTCACCAATTCTACCTGTCATACCAACCAATGAGACCTTTGATTCATCACCTGAATTTGATCCCAAGTATGTGGGTCGAGTTGTCGTTGCAACTGTTTGCCTCCCCTTCTTTTCCTTGAACCACTTTGGTCTCTTCTCGGGATGCAATTTCCAACAACGGTCATCTTCATGCCCCTCTTTCTTGCAATGCTTGCAAGAGGGCCTCTCTTCCTTTCTTGTCACTGCATTTGAATTCTTTACATGTCATTTCCTCTTGTCCTCTTTCCTTGAGGATGATTCCCCTGATACACCAACACATGTTTTCCCTGCTTCAATGTATATCGCTTGAACAGAAACCTCATCAAGATTAGTTGGTCCAAACATGAATACAGTGTTTCTAATATGTGCAGGTAAACCTCCTATATACTTCATAAGAGTTTCTTGGGTATGTAAAGGAATATATAACATCAATGTCATTTTACGGAAGCCATATGTATACTATTGCATTGTTTGTCATTTTCTTAGTTTTAAAGCTTGAAATTCAATTAATGCTTTCTTTTTATAACTCAAAGGATAGAATTGCTTCCTAAGTGCAAAAATGAAACTTTTCCATGATGGAAATACATTACCCACTTGTTGCATTCCGTTTTACAACTTTCTTTGCCACTAGATGAGAGTTGTGCCTGCAAGTCTCAATGATGCCAACTTGATTTTTGTGGCCTCATCCTTGATCTATTGCACACTGCAATAGACCTCCATCTATTTGACCCAATTGTCAAGTCTCTCTGCATTTACTTCACCATCATACATGGGTAATTTGAGTTTAACATCAAGTTTTAATAATGGCATTTCATTCTTATGTTTATGAACATGTTTCTTTGCATTAGAATTGGAACTTCAACTTGAAGAAGAAGGAGAAGAAGGAGGTGATTATGGAGGTGAAAGAGGAATTTGAGGAGGATCCTCTCCTTCTTCACTTTTTCCCTTTGAAGATTCACCCAGATTTGGTCTTTTTCGTTCCAAGTAATCCTTGTACAAAACCTTCATCATCTCTGACATGGCGAAGAAAGTTTTTCGAAACTCTCTCTCATCCTGAGAAAGTCCCTCTTCTGGTGTCATCTTCTCACTCTGAGAAGTTATCTTTCTCGATCCAATCAATGGATTCTTTTCCACAAGATCGCCTTCACCACGAAGTATATTTTTCCTGGTTAATATGCAAAACTCAAATCCAAACGTCAACTAGCTCTGATACCTCTTGATCTGAAAAAGATATTTTACATGACTATGGTTGAGTTATTAAGAATGTTTTGATTAACCAATTAGGAAGATTTAAGAAAGAGGAAGAAGTTGTAGAAGAAATATAGCATCCATATGAACATGTACAGAACTGAAATGAAGCATAAAACAATAGCAAACCATAACACCAATGTGATAACGAAGTTCGCCAATCTCGCCTACGTCTACGGGCCTTTGTCTCGGTGGGTGAGGCTTTCTTATTTATGTTCAAAGCTAAATAAGTACATCTCAGCAGTGCGAAAAGGTTACAAAATTGATCTAGTCTTGTTCTACCAAATCTCAAGAACCCAATAGAAGAAACGACACTCAAATCGGATGACCAGAGCTCCTAGAAATGGCTCACAAAGGTGCGTTTCTCAACAGCTTCCCTGCATAAAAATGGCTTTGGCTTGGCAAATGTTCATCATAAACCTGCTCTAAATCCCTTTCCCCTGGCCTCGAGTAGGCCTGGTTTATATAGATTTGAAGTTGGTAACTATCTCCCAACTTCCCCCCAAGATCTGGCCTCAAAAAGGGCCCAATATCCCCCAATATTGGCCAAAATCTCCAAAAACAGGCCTAAAAATCACTAAAAAATCATATTCTATGGTTTAAAAAACAACTTTTGCAAAATATTTGGGCATATGCCCCCAGGCCTGGGCACACGCACCTTATACATGGTCATATGGCTTAAAATGGCCCTTACCTTGTTGGCTTCTGGATTCACGGGTGTTTTAATAGAACCTAAGCTCGATTGAACCAGGCTCTAACTCTAAATAGTCGTGTCAATCCGCTTGCAATCAAGTCATATGGAGTGGAAACCGAAAGCCCGAAACTAGGGCTAGTCCTTAGCATTTGCGCTAACAACCAATACACTTGGTCACATAATATACCACTGAAACTGGGGGTTGAGGGTGTATCCATATATGCACGCCAAAACGTATAACAAGGTAGGGTCATGTGTGTTGGGTCGTATGTGTTGAGGGTTGGGGCTAGGCCCCAGCCCTTTTCTACCTAAAATACCACAATGTTTAAACATAAATACATATTTATCCCTTTGTATAACAAGAACTAATGACAGGTGGTTTGGTAGACCCAACCCCTGCCAAGTCACTACGTCATACGTGAGGTCGCGATTTCAATTCCCAAGCACTCCATAAATTTTGCAATGAACTTTAAGCCAATCCCTGGGTGCCACGTGGCAATCCATGTTTAGGCCATGTGGCACCCCTTCATTCGTCAATTATTGATGCCACGTGTCAATCACCAAATGGTCCATATGTCAACATCGTACCCTGCCCCGTGTCACCGTACGGATGGGCCATGTGTCACTGTATGGATGTGCCACATGTGACCCTTACAATGGTGACACGTGTCACTTCCCTGTTGGTCCACCTATACATGCCACATCATCAATCCATACACCTAGTCAGCCTGCCACGTCAATTGTACGGACCCTGCCAACTGTGCTACCATGTCATTTGTACGGCATGTACAGTCAGCTACCACGTGACACTATACGAACTGTACAGTCAACATTTTTTGCATGTTTGTCAAAATGAACAGATCTCCATAACTTGAGCATATGACGTATGTTTGAGCTCGTTCAAGTTGTGTTGGGTTCATATCAATGAGACCTACACACATGTTTGTTTTGAAGCCATTCTGAGAACTTTAATTTTTAGGCCTTTATGATCCCCATCAAGCTCTTGGATCTGATTCTGGATCAGGTACGGTATGTACACCTTTATAGATTTTAGTAGTAAAATTGCTACACGGAGGGGATCCCTTGTCCCACAAACAAAGGGGTCTCATACACCAATTGGTGTTTGACTTGGTCATTACCTTAAAAATGGATTATTTTACACCCACACACATGCACATGCACACACACACAACATTAAAAATAAGTTGTTTTGTATATATCTCACCTATCATCCACCTAAATATGTGTACATACACTCATAAGAGACATCATGGTCGTGTGATCAAATGATGTAACATCATTGTCCATCTTTACATCGTCCTCTTTTCACTAAAGAACTACCTAAAGAGGCATGCATGCAATTAGAGGAGAAATCATGATCACACAATTGAAAAATGTAGCAACATTGTCTGTCTCTACCTTGCATACTTTTTAGCTACATGCAACGAGATCTATTTGAGAACCTCCACCATTGTATGTATGCCATTGTGCTTTAAACATATCTTTATATTTGTGAAATTCAATGTTATAAAGAAAGATGGGATGAAAAACATAACAATGCATCATTATTGTGGAATCAAACAACCATAGTCATGTAAAATATCCTTTATGAACCTCCACACAATGAAAATCAAACAACCAGCACTACAGATCTCTCCAAATATCAATGACTTGGTATCAAATACAAGAGAAGACATATAAACCATTCAAACCATTATTTCAATGGGGAAAATAAAATCATATGCTTTGTGTTACTAAAAATGAAAAACAAGATTGCAAATAAGAACAATATTACCTTGAGTGATTTGAGTATATGACTTACATGCTCTCTCATCAGGAGGGTTATATCCTCTTTGAGGCTCTCTATTCAGCATGGCACTAGTTAGAAGAACTCTCTCCTTAATGTGGGATATAAATTATCAATGCTAACATTGTTGAGGCTTAATGTAATGTCTACAACAAATAACTCATAATCTTAAGCTACACTTATTCAACATAAACGTGTATTCATTGAACTCCTTTATTTCATGGGACATTATTGTATTTATAAATTTCTAGGAGAATTCTAGGTAAGGAATGTGAAAATTTTCCAAGTTTTCCCATGCAAATTCCTTGAATAACTCTAGTGCCTTATCATAACTATTTGAAAATACATGCACCAAGCATTTCCAAGATGGAATATTTCATTGAAATAATGTGGCACTTGTTGAATTATGGAATTTATTGCATTGATAATGTATAGGAACCCTATGTGAGTGTTGAAGGATTACCACCGCAACTTGCATGGACCATGAACTAATGTATTTCAAAGTCATATATTTGATTCTTCATAAATAACTAAGTTAATTTCCATGTTTTTATTCTTCATGTTCTTTATTGTGTTGGTATATTTTGATAAGTGATGTTTTGAGTGTAAATATTTTCATACACACAAGTAAATGAAAACAACATGATAAAATATGCCCCATTATGTGTGAGGTAAGGAGAAAAAATAGATAACTAAAAATAAATTGTAGATTATTTTTTGATAATAAGAAAGAGGGAGCCTCCTTGAAAGGAACCCACTTTGGGAGAGAGAGTGAATGCCCCCTACAAGAAAAAAATTATGAGGTGAAATATTCTATAATCTTTTCAATGAACTAGCCATCCCCATGCTCATGTAATGATCAAGTTTAGTACAAAATGAACCCATTATGTTTCTAACACAATACATATGAAGTCGATTCATAATACATCTAGAAATTGGTGTTGCTCATATAAAAAATGTGATGAAGAAAGGATACCCTATAGAGGACACATAACTACTACAAAGGAATCCCACTAGAAGAAAGTTGGTAATATGTTGATAGGTCATTATTGATACGCTCATATTAATGGCTCACAAAAAGGATGGAAAAGATTTGGACATGTTCACTAGTCTTCAACTGGATCTAGGACATGATCATCATGATGTATGAATCATTCCACAAAGTGATGATAAATTGTTGTCAAGCACAAAGAAACCATCTATTCAACGATCAATAACAAAAATCCATACCAAACATGAGGTGTCCCAGCAACGATGATGATGGGTAGAAAGGTACTTAGTGTGAACCAACATTATGCAAATAAATCTTTTAAATTTAACATTGCAAGAAACCATGAATCCAAGAATCAACAAAGAAAACCCTTGCTGCATGAGAGGAATAATCCTAATGATGAAAACAATATCTAAAGTAATTGGCCTATAAATCAAACTCCTAGAGAAAATGTGTTGAAGTTAATATGATCAAATCCATTGGATAAAGGGAAAGAATGATTCCCTATAAACCAACATAAGGTATTTGGAGCATTGATATATGTAAGGACTTGTGTTGGATTCAATGTGACAATTTCGTGATGGGTTTTGGAATAGGACTTCCCTTGAGAAGATCTTAACATGATGACTAATCATGATAGAAACCATAAAATGTAGACCATATAACTTAACCAAATGTTATCTTGAAGACAAGAAAGGTTAGTAATATTAATAGTGTATTGGGGACCATAGAGGTGATGTCATGTTAAAAGGATGAGTGTGACATAGTGAGCAAGCAACAAAACTCAATAGATGGAACAAGTCAATATTCAGAGGCCAAGACAAGATTAATGGAAAAAGATATGATCCAATACCCAATGAAAAATGTGAAAAAGTAAGATAAGATCTTACACAATACTAATGTCCTAATCAAGGGTGTCCTAAGTACTAAAAATAGCCTACATGAAAATTTTCCAAGTTTTCCCATGCAAATTCCTTGAATAACTCTAGTACCTTATCATAACTATTTGAAAACGCATGCACCAAGCATTTCCAAGATGGAATATTTCATTGAAATAATGTGGCACTTGTTGGATTATGGAATTTATTGCATTGATAATGTATAGGAACCCTATGTAAGTGTCGAAGGATTACCACCGCAACTTGCATGGACCATGAACTAATGTGTTTCAAAGTCATATATTTGACTCTTCATAAATAACTAAGTCAAATTCATGTTGTTATGCTTCATGTTCTTTATTGTGTTGGTATATGTTGATAAGTGATGTTTTGAGTGTAAATATTTCCATACACACAAGTGAATGAAAACAACATGATAAAATGAGATCTTACACAATACTAATGTCCTAATCAAGGGTGTCCTAAGTACTAAAAATAGCCTACATGAAAATTTTCCAAGTTTTCCCATGCAAATTCCTTGAATAACTCTAGCACTTTATCATAACTATTTGAAAACACATGCACCAAGCATTTCCAAGATGGAATATTTCATTGAAATAATGTGGCACTTGTTGGATTATGGAATTTATTGCATTGATAGTGTATAGGAACCCTATGTGAGTGTCGAAGGATTACCACCACAACTTGCATGGACCATGAACTAATGTGTTTCAAAGTCATATATTTGACTCTTCATAAATAACTAAGTCAATTTCCATGTTTTATGCTTCATGTGCTTTATCGTGTTGGTATATGTTGATAAGTGATGTTTTGAGTGTAAATATTTTCATACACACAAGTGAATGAAAACAACATGATAAAATATGCCCCATTATGTGTGAGGTTAGAAGAAAAAACAGATAACTAAAAATAAATTGTAGTTTATGTTTTGGTACTAAGAAAGAGGGATCCTCCTTGAAGGGAACCCACATTGGGAGAGAGAGTGAATCCCCCCTACAAGAAAAAAATTAAGAGGTGAATTATTCTATAATCTTTTCAATGAACTGGCCATAACCATGCTCATGTAATGATCAAGTTTAGTACAAAATGAACCCATTATGTTTCTAACATGATACATATAAAGTCAATTCATAATGCATCTAGAAATTGGTGTTGCTCATCTAAAAAATGTGATGAAGAAAGGATTCCCTATAGAGGAAACAGAACTACTACAAAGGAATCCCACTAGAAGAAAGTTGAGAATATGTTGATAGGTCATTATTGATACGCTCATATTAATGGCTCACAAAAAGGATGGAAAAGATTTGGACATGTTCACTAATATTCAACTGGATCTAGGACATGATCATCATGATGTATGAATTATTCCACAATGTGATGATAAATTGTTGTCAAGCACAAAGAAACCATTTAGTCAAAGATCAATAACAAAAATCCACGCCAAACATGAGGTGGCCCAACAATGATGATAATGGATACAAAAGTACTTAGTGTGAACCAACATTATGCAAACAAATCTATTAAATTTAACACTGGAAGAAACCATAAAGCCAAGAATCAACAAAGAAAACCCTTGCTACATGAGAGGAATAATCATAATGATGAAAACAATATCCAAACTAATTGTCCTATAAATCAAACTCTGTTGAAGTTAATATGATCAAATCTATTGGATAAAGGGAAATAATGATTCCCTATAAACCAACATAAGGTATTTGGAGCATTGATAGATGTAAGGACTTGTGTTGGATTCAATGTGACAATCTCGTGGTGGGTTTTGGAATAGGACTTCTCTTGAGAAGATCCTAACATGATGACTAATCATGATAGAAACCATAAAATGTAGACCATATTACTTAACCAAATGTTGGCTTGAAGACAAGGGAGGTTAGTAATATTAATAGTGTATTGGGGACCATAGAGGTGATGTCATATTAAAAGTATGAGTGTGACATAAAGGTGATGTCATATTAAAAATATGAATGTGACAAAGTGAGAAAGCAACAAAACTCAATAGATAGAACAAGTCAATATTCAGAGGCCAAGACAAGATTAATGGAAAATGATATGATCCAATACCCAATAAAAAACTATGAAAAAGTAAGATAAGATCTTACGCAATACTAATGTCCTAATAAAGGGTGACACTGGCATCTACCCAAACAAGAAGTGATGCTTCAATCAATAGTGTGAAAATTGAGTTTCTTTCCCCTTTTTGGTTTTTTGAATTTTTTAAGTTTTTGGAATTACTTTTTCTCCAATTGTTGTTTTTTTGTTTTGTTTTAATAAAGAATAGAAGAATTATTTTGCCAACATATGTAACCAAATGGTTATAAACCATGGGTAAGTAACATGATAACAAATGGGTATCAACAAAGGTCGATGTGTCGAAGGTGTGTCTCCTCAAATGGGATGAATGATGGAAGTTTGATTACAAATGAATGTTTAGTTAAGCATTTCAAGTATCACCCATTAATGGGTTTTGTAGATGGTTCTCTATCATTTTACACAACTTCATATGCCTCTTTCTTTAACCAACATTTAATGAGGTAGGGCTCAAACTTCCCAGTTCGTAACTTCTTTTTGGCATAGTCAAAATCAAGAACAAGGTCACTCTCATGGAAATATTAGGGGTGAACATCATAATGTTCCTTTTTCCAACCCCTATGGACTGTAAGTTAGCACAGTGATTATTTTCATATTGTTACAATTGACTATCGATTGTTCCATGGTAGTAGTTTCAACAAGGGTTTTAATTGCTAGATAGAGAAGAGGGATCTCACGTTTTATTGGTAATATGGCTTGGATGCCATAAGCACAGTGGAAGGGAGTGAAGTCTATGGTCATTTTTATGGATGTCCAATATGCACATAAAGCCAAAAAATAGTTTGGTAATTCCAATTGGTGATGTGCTTGTTAAATGTCTGTTGGAGCATAATCTTAAGTATCTTATTAACAAGATAAATATAGATGTTAACTTAAGATAATAGAGAGTGGAAAACCTGTGTCAGAAGCCCAACATGGCTTGTATTTGAAAAGCTTCATTCTGGAAATGTAAACCATTATTAGAAACCAATTTCTTAGGAACAATGAAGTGAGTGATGACATGGTTAAAAAAGACACAAGCAGTTGTATGAAAACTATTATCAAAATTCAACATTGCTCTGACCCATTTGGTTAAACAGTCAATGTCTACAATGAGGTATTTGTGATTATTTTTGGAAGTGGTGTGGCTTTCCATAAAATTGATCTCCCATTCACAGAAGGGACCATTAGTGATAACAAAGTGGAGGGGACTAGGTGACACTCGAGTTTTGACACAAAGACTTGTCACTTGGTAGTTCTTCAATCAATTGACCACATGGATGCAATCATGAAAAAGGATGGGCCAAAAATAGCCTACATGAAGATTTTTTTGTGCAATGGCCTTCAGACGAACCACTATGGTGATGTTTTAGGACCAAATTGGCATCATGAGATAAGTATTGACATAAAATGTACTTGTCAACACCTCATTAATAGAGAATGTTGTCAATGAGGAGATGACGAGGCACTTCATGGTGAATACAAGGGTTTTCTTGAGAGATATGCAGACTAAACTTCTACATGTAGAGGTACACCAAGATGTCATTGTACCAAGGATCATTAGATGATAGGATAACATCATGCTCACCTAGAAGAACATCATTTAGGGGTGTATCGACCTTGCCTATGGGTAGGTCAATGATGATTTTGGAAAGAGTGATGGACTTCTTTCTTTTAGGATTAGAAAAGTCAAGGTCAAAATATTGAACAATGACTATCAAATGAGGGAATTTACCATTGATTAGTTTTCAACCTAAGATTTTCTTCATAAGGTTTGAATTTGCCACCACATTGGTGTGGAAAAGAAAGATATAATACCATAGCTTCTTGACTAATTGAACCACATGTAATGCCACCTTCTCATCATGTTTATAGTTTATCATAGTCTAGAGTGATTTTTTTTTACCTAATAAATCACATGCTTGTATCCTTCATCCCTTTGTTGTCCTGAAATGCCCACAACAACAAAATTTGAGGCGGAAATATAAAGGATAAAATTCTAATGGAAATAAGGGGGTTAATGAAGGGTGTAGTTATGAGAACCTAATTTAGTGTGTCAAATGATTATTGGGCTTGGCCATCCCAGATAAAAGGGGTCCTCTTGCACAAAATCCACATAAAACTATGGGCATGGGTGGCATTATTATGTACAAAGTGTTGCAATACGTTTGCTTTGCATGATAGGATATTAGAGTAATGAAGGTTTTGGGGTGAGGGTAGTTCTATAATGGCTTATAATTCCAAAGGATTGATGATAATCAAGTTTTTTGATATGATAAATCTAAGTATTGATCAATAAATAACACAAAATATGCATTTGAGAGTGTTCAAGTGAATGTTGTATTCGTGGTACCTCAAGAAAATGATGTGAAAGTCTACTAAACGTCAAGACCAACATTTGGATGTAGACATTAGATCACTAAGATAGGCTAGAATTATATGGGCCATACCAATGAAGACATAATACATAGCACGTTGGAAGGTGGCTACAACATTTTTTATCCCAAAGGACATGACCCAATAGGAAAAAGTTCCATGAGGTAGTGAAAGCAATTTTGTATTGATCCTCTATATAGATATGAGTATTAATGTACCCTGAGAATTCAACCATGAAATACAAAACTCCATGGTTGGTGCACTCATCAATCACTTGGTTAATGAAGAGAATGGGGAAGTTGTCCTTGGGGAAAGCCATATTGAGATTGTGAAATTTGGAACATACCCGAATGGTGTTGGCCTACTTATTATCAACAGTGATAGGGTTGGATTCCCATGTGTAAGAAATGGGGTAAATGAACTAAGATGTATGCAACTTGTTAATCTCAAATTTGATGGCTGGGAATTTTCTAGGTTAATAGGTGCTTACTTTTTACAAACTGATATTGCATCAGACCATACATTGATATGGTTTTTGACAATGAGGGGATACAAACATATCCCAAAAGAATTGTTTCAAACACATTGGGTGTGATGAAAATGTCCACAATGATGGTTTAAATATGTTGGACATATTGCCTTCCTCAAATTCATCTAGTGCTAGAATGGAATGTATGAACCGATATACCTTAGCCTCAATAATATATTGTTCCAATCCAATGAGAATGCTTCTTTGGAGAAAGTATGAAAAATGGTGGAAATCATCCCAAATAATTTCAAGGGTTGTCATGGCCTCTAGGATGCCCTCATCAAAATGAACATATGGAATATAGGAGTAGAAAAAACTAAAGGTATTTTTGCACTAGATAAGGGTATGGACAAGTTTGTCCTAGAACCATTTTCAACTCCATAGGTTAGTGAATAAATTAATATATCAGTGGAGAAGATAGAGGAATAAATAGTATAGATAGACCATTGCTCCATGCTTTGGGCCTAAGGAAATCTACCCTATAATAAGGCATGTGAATTAGGTATTGGGAAAATGTCAATTTCGAAAGATAAATAAAGGATCTCTATGGTGATAGAGTTGATTGATGACGAGGTGGTGTAAATGGGGTTAGATTCCAAATAATGATTTGGGGTGGAGGTCATTTCTAAATTCCAAGCATTAATGTGTCCTCAAAAATGTCAAGGGAATGTACACTAGTGTTTATAATGATGTAGTGCTTGCAACCATGTGCAAGACATTGTCCAAGTTGGAAGTGTTATTTGGTTCATAGTGTTGAAGTTAATCAATGGTGGCAATATTTCCTTCATGGGAAAATTTCAATGTGTGGAATACTAATTATGCAATTTCTTCATGGAATAAATGTATTTATGTCCCAAAAATACATTGTAATCCAATGGGAAATCCACAAATTCTATGTCAATCAAGATTATTTTTCCCTTTAGTTTCATGGGAACACTTTGGTAATGCCCTAATCATTGGGAAGGTCCATCATGGGCATGGAAAATAATGGTATATGGAGTCAACTCTATAGATATTAACTTCTTCAAGACTAACTAAGACATGAAGCAAGTTGACATTCATTCATCCATAATACAATGATGAACGATAAGGTTTCTAATGGTGATCGGGATTTGGAATGTTACGAAAGGGGGAAGCCAATGTTCTATGTTATCCAAATTATAAGTCATTAATCAATAATCATAAGGATCAATTGCTCCTAAGGAAAACACCAAATCATTTTTCTAACAAGGGAAGTTTCTAAGGACTTATAATGTTATAATGGTAAGTGGCATAACCAAGTCATCCATAATATAATAATTGTGAGTGGCCCTTGAATGGGGATTGTGTGTGGCTTATCTTAAAGGTGTTTTGGGCATATTGATGGGGGGATGATTGTTGGGTTAAGGTATCTGCAAGGAACCATTGAAGGATGGATAGCAATGTTTTTAAATACCTTTCCTAAAGTACAGGGGTAAGTTGAATCCACTAGTTCATTTAGTTTATAAACCCAAGGTTTTGTAAACTTGCGAGGTGTTGTGTACTGTATGTATGCAACATGATTCCTGAATTGATTGAATCAAATGCACATTAAACTCTAAATTATATTCAAAGGAAAACATATCCATTCCAATGACTCAAAAGAAATTTGTATATTCTAGTGTAAATTTGAAATGGAAACAAATAGAACTTTGAAGTTTGCAAACACAAATTAACTTCACTACAATTTAAACAATCAACTAACTCCTATCACCATGATTCCAAATCCAATTTATAGCTCTTATTGAGGTGATAATATTAGTGGTTTAATCATATAGTAATACTACCTATGTTCTTTAATTAAATTGTAATCACAAGTGGTTCCTATTTCTGTAGTTAAGTAATCTACAAGAAACAAGAATAAATATAAAGGAAGAAATTTATGCTAACAAATAAGCATACTCTAAAAATAATTGAATTAAAAAGTACAACATGCATATACAATGCATATATAAAGCACATGCAATGCCTTACCTTCAGAGTGATCCCCCTCCAAGGGTTCGATTTGTGCGCCTATGCTACAAAATCATACCATGCATGCTACACAATAGTCATGCACAAGAAAGTTGAATTGAACATATCTATTGACTGATAAAATAGTATTATAATGCTAGTAATATGTATCACTTCTCCCTACCGGAGTGAGGGAACTCTATTTTATAGCACAAGATAGTATCTCTGTGTTTAAAATAGAATTAATAACAACCCTATGTTCATGGGGAGACTCTCATTTAGTTACACATTAAATCTTGGAGCAATGTCATCCAAAGTTGATCGCAACCTCCTTAAAACTAAATTCATAAAACAATAATAATAATAATAAATCTTCTTAAACCCTCATGCACATGAACACCATAAACCCATATGTAAATTGGAGAATCGAAATGACAAATCAGTTGAAAAAATATTGTGTTGAAGTGCATTCATTTATTCTTCTGGATGAGAGTAAATGTGAACTAGTAAATTAGTTGCAACTTCATTGATATGAATGCATTTGTTATAGATTCCTCCATATGAGAGTAATATGTTGCCTCTATTTGCAGTGAGTCAACCTGTAATCTTCAAGTTGCTATAACTTTTTGAAACCACTTATATCTCCATTCTTGTTCTCGTTGAGTATGAGATGGGGACACATGCTGCACAATATTTTAGCAAAATTTATTCATGACATGCATTCTATTAGCAACTCTTATTAATCACTAAAAATCACAAATAATTTCATAAACCCTTCCTTAAATTAATCATATAAACAAGAAAAGATTTAAAATGCAATCCATCATACCTTGCGATATTTATGACGAAAAATGATGAGGATGGAAAGCGTTATGGTTTGAAAAGGAATCAAAATGGAAAAATATATTGTTTACACTAGGAAAAAACATGTCAATTTATGTGTTCATCAATTTGCCAAGATTCATCTATTTCAATGTATTTGAGGTTGGGAATTATGTACACATGAGAGCATGTTAAGAGGTGAATATAATTTGATGCAAGCATGTAAGTGGCCTATTGGGCAAGATAACCATTTTGAGGAGGGACGGATGAAGATTTCATGGGTGCATGTTGATCATTAGACATTAAGCTATATTATGGGAATGAATTCCATAGAATGATGGGTTATTATGGGTTAGGGGTTTCCCTGGGGGGAGCATTCCCTTATGACGAGTTTGGGTTGGAGAGACCCTATAGTGCTCTCATACAATAAAAATTAGATATGTCTAAACAATTATCATCTATGTAATGTCCATAAACCCCACAAAGGGCATAGGGAAAGTTGGTCTTGATTTGAGTGTTATTTTCCTATTTGGATTGGTTGTTGTTTCCCACAACATTTTTTAGTTGACTAGAATGGATTCCCCCTTATTCCTAAGTATAGTTATGGTTGTTGGGATTATTATGGAAATTTTTATTACCCTTCTTTCTCTTCCCTTTTTTTATTGTTGGTGTTGAGGGGGTTGGTTGGAGGGTTCTGTTGGAAAAAATCTTGGCCTTGTTGAGGAGGAGAATGTTGAATTAGATTTATGTTCGCAAGTGGGTGAATGATTATTAGGGACAAACAATCCTTGATAAGGTGTAGGTTATTTTTATGCACCTTTAAAGTAGGGGGGATATTAGTTAGGAAGAGTTGGTCCTCCATAAGAAGTAAAGGGCCCTGTGTATGAGGGACTAACCTCTTGTTGTCCATTATAAGGAAGATTTGCATAATTGTGGGGGATGGTGGGTCCTCCATAGGAGGATTGGCGATCTCAACAAAGCAAATTTGATGTAGGAAAAAGGATGTCGAGGAGAGCAAGGTGTACGAAGGTGATTATACTATCTTTTTGAGGTTATCTGCAAGTTACAGTGGAGCAAGATGCATATTTCTGAGGTTATATGTGGGTTGCAGTGGAGAAGGGTGCGGATGTACGCAGGTCAGAGTGAAGAAAAGTGTGGATTTGTGTGGGTTGATAGTGGATGAATCATCAATTTGTGTCTTGATGAAGTTGAAAAAGGTTAATGAAGATGTTATCTTGTCGATGCTCAAGTTGAAGAAGGTATGTTGGTCTGTGATCTTATGCACCATGTTGTTTACATGATAAAAGGTATGGTTTTCTATATGTCTTGAGGTTTGCATCTTGATGTTATGGTATATTCCTTGAGGCATATCTTGGAGGGTTTTTGGCACATGGCTAGAGACATATGTTGATGATATTTTGGAGATCATGGCTTATGCTTGATGTAGATATTTTGGTACATGATTAGTACATACTTGAGACAGATTTTGGTACATGCTTAGTACATACTTGAGACATATTTTGGTACATGTTTAGTACATGGTTTATGACATATATTTTGGTACATGGTTAAGGCATATCATGAATGATATGGCATATGTTTGAGGCATATCCTTGGTACATGGTTTATGGAGGTTATGGCACATGCTTGAGATATATCTTGGCACATGGTTTGGATGCATATCTTGATGATGTTGGGCATATGTTTTGAGAGATGGTATTGGTGATCTTGGCATATGATCTATGAGAATGGATCTGGTTTGATGATGATGATGCATTTGTATCAGTGAAAATATATCAGTGACAGTGATAGTGATAGAGGCAATGACAGTGACAGTGACAGTGACAATATATCAATGACAGTGATAGTGACAAAGACAGTGGCAGTGCTAGGTTGATTATCAGTAACATTGATAGGTTGATTATCAATGACGGTTTCAATGACAGGTTGAGTCTAGATTTATATTTTAGGGAGAAAGGAAGGGGTAAGGAAAGGGGGTTGTAACCTCCTTCTGGTTGAAGCCAAAGAATATAGGGAGTTGGAGCTTCCTTAAGGTTGGAGCCTCCTTCTAGTTGGAGCTGGAGAATTTGGGGAGTTGTCGCTTCCTTTAGGTTGGAGCCTATAACAGGGGGTTGAAGCCTCCTTCCAGTTGGTGCTAGAGAATTTTGGAAGTTGGTGCTTCCTTTGAATGTAATATTCTAATATATAAGAAAGCATTATGTGGTTTTCTCCCATTTGGGTTTCCTCGTAAAAATCTCTTGTGCATTGTGTATGATGTGATGCATTATTAAATGGTATTATTTATGGTTATATGTTTATGATATGTGAAATACAATCATAAGTGAGTAGAATTGTTGATAAGTTAATGTTGTGATAGAAAATGGTAAAAAATGCTTAATATTGATTCACACCCCCCCCCCCCCCTCTCAGTATTGGTGAATATTCCAACATTATCTGTTTAGCATGTATGCTAGACAACAATTTACTATTCATAAATATAATTCAAACATGATTATGTGTGTATACTCTCCCATGGTGTTGGGAAATTATAAAAGAGAATGAATTTGTAAAAAACCAAGGACAATTCTATGTACGCACATGTATAAACCAACTATGGATCCACTATTATTCTCAAGTCGTGAGGCTTCAAGCCATTCGAATTAAAGAGACAATTACCCATGTAAGCAAACATGGACTAACCAACAAAGTTCTAGCATAGTTTCACGATTGTGGTGCATTGTTTACCATTAAATTTTCACAATCTGAGCATGGATGAGGATAAGAAACAATCCATAATATACTAAATAAACTAGTATCCTATCATGTCACTTCATCATCAATATATGCATACTCATACAGACAGTAACCACCACAAGTATATCCCTTCAACACTCATGGTGTGCATTCATATATATGGCTACAATCCAAAACATGTTCTTATATAAACCAGTGAGTGACACACACACACACACACACACAAATGTTTGTGTGTGTGTGTGTGTGTGTGTGTGTGTGTGTGTGTGTGTGTGTGTGTGTGTGTGTGTGTGTGTGCATGCGTGCGTGTGTGTGCGTGCATGCACCATATCCACTCCTCAAACTATCCTTGGCACATAGATATACAAATAAAATCATTTATGTATGAAAATAAACCAATAAAATGCTATACCTACTTTTCCAAGAATGTCAAGCATGCACATAACCAAGAAAAATTCTATAAATCTATCCACATTAAATCCCTTATCCATTTAATGAAAATAATCCTTTAACAATTCAAAAAAACACATGAACTATCAAATGGTTTACAATAGAGATTGGGTGCTTCAATGAATAAAAATAGAACAATTGTGTTATGCAATCATACCCTCACAAAATCACTCATAGTGACCTCCAACCTCTACTATGAATAGCAAGGATATATCATGGTAATTTATACCGACATATATATATTAACAATAATTCCAAAACAACACACCTACCAATTGGGTGAGGAACCATTAAGCCCATAAATAGTCATCTTATCTCTAACATGAAAATTTCCTTGAAAAAAGTTACCAACAGATGTCAAATTTGGCTTAGGTTTGCAATGATAAGGAAATAGGAATTCAAACTAAGAAGCAAGGTTTATGGGCCTAGAATTTTGTACCTGGAATAGTACAAACTTGTGGATTTGACCAATGCTTCCACGTGCCTTGTAAAGGATGTGGGTAAGATAAAAATGTGTGGTCTTGAGCCATACAACTTGATCATCGCTATACAAATTGTAAACAAGAAAAAAAGTGTTGAAACAAAGCATTCAAAGTGTTGGATTATCAAAAAAAGGGGCATGCACAAGCTAGAAAAAATAATGATTTCATGCCCAAATTGTAATGAGGGAGTTGAATATGAATAGCAACATGGGATTGAGAAAAACTATCTAATTGCACCTTTAACCATTATCATGCAACACATTGTATGAGAGTAATATGAGGGTCTTTCTATTCGATGCTTAACTCGGCTTTCCAATGCTTGTATTCAAGGTCAAATTGACAATGGGTGCACCCTCCATGCAAGTTGAGCAACAATACCTTCCCTAGGTTTAATTGTGTCCCCACAAGATGCAATATGTGTAGGCTCTGGTTATTCAATGGCGTATGGCCCTTACCCAAGAAGGAGGATCATTCCTTAGGAAAAAATTTGATCCTCCAACACTAAAGTGGGAGCACATAGCACGCTCACATGGTCTCAAATAGAACTGAAAAACCAAAAATGAGATGGAAATACATTCAAGTCTTAGGGTAAATGCATGTTGAAAGGAGAGCTCGAATCTCCAATATTTGATCACAATCGAGGGTTGAGATCACCTCACAAAAATAACATAATAATATCAAGTTTCAGTGTGATGCATCCTTGGTAAGTAGCGCACCCATATCCAATATCAATACAAAGATTATATGCTAATAAAACCAAAATTTATACCACAAATACTTTCTATATGCATAAACCATTGTACAAGTAAATGCCAAGTATGTAATTGGTACTATTGTCACTTGTGTTATCCTTTAGAAAAGCCGCTTGGCTTAGTTTTTCCCTTTTCAATAACCATAAGCACAAAACAATCTCATGTTTTGAGCAGTATCAACCTTGTTAGCAAACCAACATTCAAACTCAAGTATTTTCCCTTTCAATAAACCACCATCTCATGTAATTTCCTAGTGCATGAATTATGTAAAGAAGTATCCAAGCATGTGGACCAACTCCCAAGTATTTGTAGATCATACAAACCACATTTCAAAATTGTCAATTATCTAATTGACATGGCTAATGTTAGAATGATTTCCCTTTTGTGTTAGTTTGAGGTGAGGCTTCAACTCAAGGTCATAGCTTTAGCCTCCATTATGTGTAAATGTTAAAATAACATTATAGATCAATCACTTTAAGCTTTGCAATGTATCTTCAAAATAGGCATTGCCACATTTGCTTGCATACTAACATTTGTAGGTGTTTATTCAGGGTACCCATGGCAACCTTGAACAATAATCACAGTTGTAAGTAATCCTAAAGGAAACATGGCTTAATATTATCAACATCATCATCAAATAAACATAGATAAGTCAATTGGTTCTAACCTAGGCAGTTGAGAGGAGGAGTGTTATCCTCCCCATCAGGATCAATTCCCACAAGTGACATGTTGAGCTCTTAATGAGTATATTGTTGTATTGGCCTTGAACCCTGAAGAATCTGGTTTACCACAGGTATCATCCTTAGAATGAGAGGAAGTGTCAAATATGTTTCCATAGTATATGTGTTTTGCAAGGGAAAAATAATTATTATAATAATAATAATTATTATTATTATTATTATTATTATTATTATTATTATTATAATATATATTGATGGGCTAGCTCAAGTGGTTGAGAGTTATGAATACCAACCACAAGGTCTCGGTTCAAGTCCCCAAGCTAGTTGACTCTACATATGTGGACCTCACTCGATGTCCCTACTGAGTCAACATATAATGGTTTACATGGCCTACTTTAAACAGGGTAACATCCTCAAAATGAGGGGTGGCCTACTTTAAACAGGGTAACATCCTCAAAATGAGGGGTAGTTCCTGGGGGTTTCCAGGGGATGTATTTTCCAAGGGAAAAGAAAATAAAATTACACACACACACACACACACACACACACACACACACACACACACACACACACACACACATAAACATATATAAATTGAAGCATGAACATGACATATAAATAGATAGTACTACATTAATCACATCCTTCCCATTCACTTGAATGCATGCTAAGAGGTGGGTCCTACAACATCATAGGATGTGTTGGTGGGACCCTTATAAAAGAAGGCAAGGTTGGGCCATTTTGGTCATCATGGTGATTTTCATTCAAATTTTTCCATTCAGCGTAATGCTAGTCACAATGCGTTGTGGTCAATCTTATGTTCACCAAACTCTTGGTCGATGAGCTCCTTGTCTGTGAAATCTAGGAATTGCACTAAGTGACGGAAATAGAGCCTCAACTTTGAGGTGGCCTCTATTATAGAGTGCATATGGTTCGGTGGAACATCCTCCATTTGCAGCTAGTTGGTGGAGAATATTTGCTTCAGATAAGTACCCTTTATTGTTTGTGAATATGGTTCAGAGAATTGTTGCTATTTATATTTCTATTACTTATCTAATGAATTCCATGAAGTAATTGGCATTGTAATTGTGCTTGTAATTCATTTTGGAATGCATTAAAGTATAGTCTATACATCTATATGCCTTTGTTGAGATTTTGTATTCATTTTATATATTCATGGTTAAATTAGTTGTCATGCTTGCATTATTTCCTCTTTTGAATGCAATAATAAGGTAAAGAAGTGTTTGGTTGCTCATTTTTCTTGTCAAATTCAATGTATTTTCCTATAAACATGCTTCATCAATGGTCTTAGGATTGAATAACATAACTTATCTCTTTATGTGATTGTCAAGACCACCCAGGTACTTATGGGTCCCAGAGATTTATTCCCAACTAAATGGCTTGCTTCCAAAAGTCCATAGTGCACTCTTCTACACGTTGTCCTTACATTCATTGATAGTAATGCCACTAAATCCTCTAGTCAATAGGGTAAAATTTGAATTGAGAAGGTCTTTGAATAACTCCCACTTAGTTATTGGTAGGGAAAATTTCAAGGATCCATACTTATCTTAAAGTGTAGAAACTTTAGTAAATCTTACTAATTCTTAGAATTCCAGCGATAGAATGTTTGGAGATATTTTTGTAAAAATATTCAAATTCTAAGTATTTTATATAGTTTCTATAAATCTTTGGCCAATTTTAAAGTAAATTGATTTTATCCTATAGAATTTGTGTGAACCATTTTTGGGAAAAAAATGTCGGTGAATCTTTTTTTAGAAAAAAAAAATGGAAAATTAGCCCAATGGAAAAATTTATCCCCTAAAATTTTCCTTGAAACTTACTAGTGGGTCTCCCCCTACACTAAGGTCCTCAGTGTGGGTCTCCCATCAAGTCTATGCATGGATTTCAAACTTCATTTTAGAAATTTTGTATTTGTTTTCCTCTCGTACATTATGCACACTAAAATAACTTCTAATTGTTGCAATCAATGATTCAACTTAAGTGAATATACCTGACTTTCATAGGGATAGGTCTTGAACTTTCTTCTTTTTTGAATGGGCTCCAAGAAGTTTAGTTAATGGAGTCCCATTTTTCAAGCTTCAATTCTTCCTTCTCTTTCCTTGACTCCTCATGATTTGGTTTGACATAAGATCCATATTTCTTCGAAAAGGAGTCGATTTTCTTGCCAAGGGTGGCCTTGAGGACATTCATGCTCCTGGATATCAACTATTGATGCCTCCAAACTCACAAATATTATTTCATCTTCATCTACGAGTCCTTCCTAGTGCTCTTCTTCCATTTCTAAGGATTGTGGTTGTTTCTTAACCCTTCTTGTGTCAATCTCGGGATCCATGTGATACAACTCTCCTATGTAATTAGATATTTTGAATCAGGTAAGCATATATTGTGATCAAACCACAAACTCTCAAATAAACCTACCGTGATATCAATATGATATATAAACCACCTTGGATATTCCAATGGTTAGCTCACCAAAGCAAATTTAAACTTAAATCACTACATTGAGCCTATGCTCAATTGTGTGACTATATTTTTGTAGTTTTAATGCTTAACAAAAACAAAAACACAACATTCAAATTCTTTAATTTCTACAACATATGAAATACATTACAAAATCAAATCCATATGGAAACACAAATATTTACCCTAGAAACCCATATGGGAAAACCAACATTCAATGAAAGATTGTGTCTTTTGTCTTCTTTTTATGGACATTACAATACATATTACAAAGTCACTATGGCCTTCTACAATCATCTACAATATGATTCCATCTCTCTTCTTTGTCGGTATCTCCTCCATGCTCTTTCTTATACTATGGAATAGTCATCATCTAGTGAAAATGTGAACCCTTTCCCCCTTCTACTAGGTTTTAATTGATAGCTAGAATTAGAGTGAGATTTATGGTTTCAAAACCATCTTGGAACCTCCATAATGGATTTAGATGTCTCTAGTGGATTCCCACACATTACTAGTCCCTATTGGATTCCCACATGTTACTAACTCCCCATATTCAAATTATGGTGAGCTAGCATGGTCTCCACTTAAACATGCAGGGAATATTTAGATCGGTACCTTGACGGGACTGTAACTTTCTCATACAAACTATGTTTTAGATGCACAATAGTTGATCAGAAAGATATCAATGAGATGAACAATTTCCATCATGGATGAGAAAATATTACAACAACCCGCATCTGTCATAAGGCCCAAAAAAACATGGTTTAAGGCCCAAAAAACACATTGAAAGTTCACGATCTAAATTTTGACAAAATCAACAACATATCTGGAATGTCCCAAATTCTAATCTCCCCCTTCAACAAAATTAGAAGAGTCGTATGGTACTTGTGTAGATCCATTTTTGGATCATGCAATTGTGACCTTTTGACATATTGGTTCATAGTAGCCTCTTCGATGTCTTTATCATTCGGATTTGGAAGAGGTGGCACTCCCATCGCATATTTCTACATCACATAGAGTTTTTTGTAAGGTTTAGAATAAGGCATGCAATATGTGTATGATAAGTGGTATCTATAATGCATTATGAACTGAAAATGAAACTGATTAGACCACTTAGTATTGAAATAAAAATATGATAAATCTCGAACCCAAAATATATTATATTGTTTAGGAGTTTTGCAGTGTCCATGTGGAAATTATGAGATATCCCAAAATCCTAAACTCATTTGAACCATGCATAGGACTAGCAAATCCTATTGCATAAATGGATCCTAGCTTAATTACTTCCAAGATATTGAATTGCCAATGTTACTCTCCATTTGGGAATAGAACCCCATGGAGATTAACATTTGAAACCAAATAGAAGATTGGGGTAGGAGATCGAGCTTTGAATCAAATGGGATGATGACCCTTCTTATGTCATTGAACTCAAAAGGTCAAACATAGTTCATGTCTTGTGAGTCAATAATAACTCTTCAAACTAGGGAAATAATGAGATTCAAACATGTAGGGGAAAATATGACATGAATTCTAACCTAAAGGAATTCATTCCCTATATACGATCCTATGTGGTGTAAAAGGGCTAGAGCTCTAACCATGTTCGACACACAAAATTAGAATGGAAAAATATCTAAGTTACATGAATTTTTTATAGAGCTTTGAATGAAAACATGGCAATAATAAACCATACACTCATATATTATTTCCCAAAGTAAAGAAATGAAGGCGGGAAAATGAGACCACCTCGAATAGGATTTGGGATCAATTTTGCAATTCATTGTCAATAACACTTAGATGAGCCATTGAGTGTGTTGATGATGTCCCAATGATTGGAAAATTTCTCTTATGGGAATCAAAACCCAAAAAAAATGTATACTCCCTCTTCGCATGCTATCAAAACCCAAAATCCAATTGACAAGTGTCGAATTTGGATGAATGATAACCTCTTAGAGATAGAATGAATATATCAACTTTAACCTTTGAAATCACTTACCCATGTAAATGCAAATATGGGAAATGTCACATTAAACCTTCGAACAAATCCTTATCACCTTTTAAAGTTTGAATGATTTTGAGTTAAATGGTGCAAGTGGCTAGATGGTCGATATCTTTAGCCATTGACCATTTTTCCCTTTCTAAACAATACTACGATCATCATATCATTCAAAAAAACCTCAATGGAACCTAAGCATGGCACTTCATAAATCGTTATCAATCTCCATATTATTCGAAGGGACCAAGGTGGGATTTTCATCGGCCCATTGAGTGATTTTAATACAATAACAATGCTTGAAGAAAGGAGGTTGAGGGTTTGATGAAAAATTCATCGACCCATCCTCCACTCCTCGAAAATATCCCTTTCAAAGAAAACACCTCGATACAATATGTTCCAATGAGATTCAATTTGAAAGTAAATGGGTAAACCCTATAGCTAACGCCTTCGAAGGATCTCTCAATGATGTAGTCTAAATGTTCTACGTTTTTACTTTTCGACAATTATCCCCGAAATCAGGTAACGCAATTGTTTGAAAAATCATAATTTTACATAGTTTAAATCACATTTTGGAATGCATAAATGGATTCATCACCCTCTAAAACCCCTAGGGCACCCAAAATATATAGTCTTAACCACTTAAATCTACAATTTTCTAAATTTCTAACTAGATTTTAGGCAAAACTTGTCGAAAAATGTGCTTGGAAAAAGGTTAAAACATGGAACATTTAGACTACGTCGTCTCTCAACTTGTATGCTATCATAATGTTTACTACCATAAAATGTGGTGATGCAGTCGATCAAACCCCGACTCTCCCACAAGCTTTAATAACATTTCAAATGGTAATGAATGTCAAAGTCGAGATTCCAATCAACACTAGTAACATGATGTAAAGTAATGAAAAAAAAGTTCAAATCATGGTCTATTCATTCAAACTTCACATGTCTAAGGAAATAAATATGGAAAAAAGGGAAAAGAGAGGAGAATAAATATTACAAAATAAATACCAAAGAAATAGGAGAAGATTACAAAGAGGCTCTAATATAGGAAAAAAATCCAGGTGACCCACACTTTTTGGGCTTGTTGAGGGGTAAATAGGCTTTTAGATTGAGGCATTAAATTCCAAATTTATTCAATAGATTTAATTGGTTGAAATGTTAAACATTAATCATAAATATGGTCATTAGGACTTTAATCTTTGTAGCCTCACAAGACATAGAAAAAATGATAGGTTGGTGATAGGAGAGAATAAGCTCACCTATAACTTAGACATGCCTTCTTCCATTGTAATCAAAGAAGAAAAAGTTTGGTTTTGTAAGTTGGCTCGTCTAGCTACTTCAATGGTATTTTAATACTTTTTTTTTTAAATTGAACCAGATAAAGCACAATTTGGAAGAATCCCAACTGTGAAATTTGTTAGGGTTGTACAACCCAAGTCTAATGTTGAGGTCACTCTAGTTCATTTGCTTCCTCAACGACATCCAAATTGGTAGTAATCCCTCTTTAACTTCTTGAGTTTCCACATTATTAAAATCTCAACACAACAACTATTTTATGAAAAAAAAAAATTTAACCCGTTACATAAAATAGTAGAAAAGTGCAAACCATTCCTAAAAAAAAATACAATGCAAATAAATGTACACCCACATTATTTAAATAAAGAAAGAAAGAAAAACAACAACCAAAATCATGAAATAATTGACCTGCATAAAGTTACAACTTCCTCCAATAAAAATCCCAAGAAATTTGCAATTTTAGAACCAACAACTTAGGCCTCTACTACCGCAAAAACTTGTAATTGAAATAATGCAAGCTCACATGAGAAATCCATGAACAAGTCATACTCAACCTCCAAAACCATGGAAAAAATCCACCCCTAGAAAGCGACCATTGCCTATGACCAAAAATCCCATCAAATTCAAAGTCCTAGAGTTGTCAACCTAGACCTCAATAGAAAAACAAATACCGCAATGGAGAAAATGAAAACTTGCATGAAAACCCAATGCAACACACAAATTCAGCTTGCAAAACCATGGAAAACATTTGCCCCTAAAATTATACAATTTGCTCCACAAAAAACCCTATATCGAACAAATGGGTTCGTCTTACCACATGTAACATGAAGGTAGGGATGGAAGACTACACATGACTACTAAAGAGGGGGAAAGAAGAGAGTAGAGTCACCACCCGGTTTTAGGGCTAAACTAAGAAATGTTAAGGAGAGAAAAGAGAGGACCAAAAAGAGAGGGAGAATCCATTAGGTTAATTAGGGTTTTAAATCTTGATTATGCTAATCTATGGTCGTAGATTATTAGAGTACTTCACTTAGGTTTCAAATTGGGTCTTACCAACAAATTAGCAAAGGAAAGTAAAC
>ML814317.1:113397-123568 GCA_009831015.1 Picea engelmannii | reverse complement strand
GCTGCAATAACCGAGATCGCAAGAAGAATAACCATGCACAAGAACACAAGAAGTATCCTAGGAAAACCCTTCTCAATCAAAGGAAAAACCCAACAATCCATTGCTATATTCTCAAGAGAAGATCCCCCACACCATGGACCTTAGCACACAAGAGGGTGCTTACCAAAACCTAGAAACTAGCGCCCAAAAGAGGTGCGCACTTCAGCCGTACAAGTGCTTGCTGAAATTCTGAGATGACAAGTGAGTGAATGTGATTCACAATGGGGATCCACTCTTATTTATACAAGAACTGACACAACAAAAGGTGTGTCTATTGGCACAATAGGGTCGACTTCTATAACTCAAAAATATAATTAATCTTTACACAATATTAATTATCTTTCATATGGTGGGGCTGACTTGTACCCTTTACATCATAAATTAGGGTTACAACAAATCTTACTCTCAAACAATATAGCAAGGATCTCTCTCACCCTCTAGTGCTCAACCACTAGGGACACGTCCACCTATGCTCAACCACAGGGATCTCTCACTCAACAGATTAACTCAACTGAGTCTATAGGAGTACCATCTGGAGCACCAAGAGTACAAGGCAGGAGACCATCTCAAGCCGACTCAACTCAGTCCAGAGGAGTACAAGGCAGGAGACCATGTCAAGTCAGTCCAGAGGAGTAGACAAGAGACCACACGTCATCACAACTCAGTCCAAAGTCTGACGCACACCCAACACTTAGGCTCTCTCTCACAGATGTCTCAACTCAGTCCAGAGGAGAACGATCTAGAGGATGTCACACAACGCTGCAATCATCAACATGCCACACCTTCCTTCCCTATCTTTAATGGTATTAGTTGTTTTGGTCTAAACTGAATGGTTAAGTAAGATACGGGTTGCTACTTCTTGCTTAATTCCTCACTACCTTGAGTTTTCCTTACTTGATTCAGAAGAATGATCGGAGATTTATTCCTCATTTACCTGTCATAGATAATTAGATAGCTGAATTAAAATGCCATGGTTGTCAAATTAAGAAATTTGCACTCTGTATTGGCCAAGGTAATTGGATGTTTTTTACTCACGCTGTTTACCTCATTTCCAAGAGCCATCTTCTACCTCTGCATGTCTTCACATCTTCACAGTCTGTCTCAGCCTGGCTGCTGTCACCAACCAGACTGAGGGTCTTTCTTCACCAACAATCACCATCATTGAATGGACTGGGATTTCCCCTGGTCAAGTTCTGAACCCAACAATGGCACCAAGTGTCAATAATGCTAAGTGAATCCATCCGAAGTGTGTGGGTTTGGAATGACACTGAGACAGGTAATCAAGAAATAATGTCGTAAATAAATAAACGTCATTCATAGGAACACAGAAATTGTCAGGGATCTCTTTTTTAACTCAGTCTATATACACAAATATGTGCACGTCATCAACGGAGATGGAGGTATGACGCACAATAAATAATGAGTATGGTTTACACATGACGAATCAATTAAAGATGGGGGAATGTGACACTATTAGTTTGTTGGTTGAATCGCCAAATATATTTTCATGGCATGGTTCCTGTCTTAGGAGGAAATAGCCTAAAGGATAGACAGATGATACATGAACTATTTCGTTTACAGTTTGTAATATCTGATTGATTCAGTTTCTACAACTTCAGATATCATTAAGAAATTCCAGAATTTGATTTGTGGAAAAAAAAAATTCTTGTAGAGATGAGAGTTCATCTTTGTCCAATGTGTCTGTCAATTAGTGCATATTTTGAATAAGAAATTGGTTTATGACAGTTTTAAGTGTGCCCATGTGTGATTTGTCTTATAGAAACGCTTCAGAAATAGACCTATAGTCGAGCTTGAAATTGCAGCAGGGGAACAACAGAAGATAACTGAGCTGCGGCTCGCCAAACTCTTTGCTGAGAAAGGAAGCGGCAATACTCAAACAGTCACTGCATTCAACAATATTCCACCTCAACAGTCAACAGGTAAGATTCCCTATTTGAAAGGACTCGAAGGATTTGTAGCTGTTGTATAGACTGGATACACAAATTTCTGTCTTTATTAAAAAAAAATATTTCCTTAGTATTCCTTTCCACCCATTGATATGCTCAGCTTCTATACATGACAGGTTCTATGGTTGCAGGTCGCCGATTGAACCACATCGGGGCACATTTAATTAGTAGCTCTGATGGGGGTGTGGAACACCGTCCTCTGCAGTCTTCATCCCGGACCCGTCCTCCAATCACAACCCATGTTCTGGATGTTTCTCATGGCAAGCCTGGGGTAGGGATTGAAATCTCGCTAGAATCATGGAATGGTCCTATAGTACCCCCTGGCATATTTCTCAGCTC
Source organism: Picea engelmannii (assembly GCA_009831015.1). NCBI lineage: Eukaryota > Viridiplantae > Streptophyta > Pinopsida > Pinales > Pinaceae > Picea > Picea engelmannii. The sequence goes on along the minus strand of ML814317.1, from coordinate 121,223 downwards.
TGGAGATACTTCTGGTTGGACCTTATTAGGATCTTCCATTACGGATGATGATGGACGCTGTGGTCCTCTAATGCCCGTAGTGGATCATGTCCCTGCTGGTATGTACAGGATAACCTTCAATACGGGTAAGTACTACACAAAAATGGGTGCTGCTATGCCAGGAAGTGAAACTAGAAGTGGATTTTACCCATGTGTCTCCATAGTCTTTGAAATCAAGTCCTTTCAAACATTAGAGCATTTCCATGTTCCTGTCTTGCTGTCTCCCTTCTCATTCACAACCTACAGGGGAAGCTAGCAGTGTTCATAATTGGCTACAGTATATTCGTGAGCTGCAAACCTGATGTCAACTGTAACATCACTCAATTGTGTTATGTGTCTGGCTCAGTTAAGTCTTAAGATGCATTTCTATTTTCTAATTATGATATTGACCATGCCTGACAAGTTGTCTCTCAAGATTTTGTGAAGGTGCATCCATGGGTAGACGGACGTTGTCACACACATAGTAGTACATACAAACCGTCTCTCGCACACACGCATACAGGCAACAATCATTGTCTTGAAAAATGAAAAAAGGTCCGATTAGCAACATAATTGTTGTGGTTTTCATATTTCACACGACTCATTTTAATTTCTATAAATAATATTTCAAATGCTTGAATGAGAATACAAAGTCCTTGTTGTAGTCAATATTTATGGGGTATTCTGAATGTAAGAGCTGCTTTATAAAAAGGTTTATTGATAAAAGACTTTGTCAAGGATATATTGTTCAGAGATTTTAATCTTTATCCAACTGTCTGTCTAATAGAAAGTTTTTTCTATTGTGAATTTAGAAATTATTGAACTTTTTATAATTTAATTGAAAGAAATAAAGTTAGAATAAAGTAGAATCTTGTTCATATGCAAATGATCATGAGGTTGACACCTCTGGACTTGGATCAGCAACTCTTCAAGGAATTTCATGAAAGAGATTCATAAAAAAAAGTTATCACCCATATCTTCTATGTCAAAACCATTTTGATTTCAGAATATTGTCTGTGTACTAGACTAAGTAATACTGAATGTTAGTTTTCTGTTTTTGTATCAACTTAGTAGAAAGTTGATGGTGGAGAATAGGGCCCTTCTCCTCTAAGTTGTGTGCAACGTTTTTCTTAGTTGAGTATATGAGACTATTATGTTCCAAAAACGAACAAGGTACCATGTATTATTTTCATAAGTGATAAAAAAATATATAGTTAAAAAAATGATGACGGTTTACACATACTATATTTAGGCTTCCAATCATATACTATAGTTAGACTCTTAAAATGAAAATGTTATATCGAGGCATGCAATAATGTACCTTACAAAATGTTCATTTTCTTGTACAACAAAAAGTTTTGTTGCCATGTATCTTGAAATTGAGGAGTGCACATTTAAATTCTGAGAATTTTTCTTAAATATCAACAATCATTTGTTGAAAATATTTTGAGCTTAGAGAGCCTACTTTTATACCACAATTTATATTTTGGGCCTTAGGCCTTGTTAGTCCTCATTTGAGATTCATGCTAAGAGGAATAGTAATTAGGTGTTTAATATTAGGTGTTGTATAGCTTTAAGCACCTTTCAAGTTGATATGGTTTGCACAATGTAAAGACAAGATACACACTAAAAGGTTGGGAAAAGGAGCCAAGACACAACTTAGAACTCAATGGGCTTCTAAACACAAATAGACTTAACATTCATGTTGAGAGGAATAGTAATTAGGTGCTTAATATTAGGTGTCGTATAGCTTTAGGCACCTTTCAAGTTGATATGGTTTGCACAATGTAAAGACAAGGTACACACTATAAAAGACTAGGAAAAGGAGCCATGACACAACTTAGAACTCAATGGGCTTCTAAACAAAAATAGAGTTAACAAAGAAAGTTACTCAATAAGAATTCAATTGAGAACTTGCAATTTTAAGGACTTGGTGAAATTATTCTTCAACTACCATCTTCATGGAAAGATGAAATGTAAAACCCTTTTAAGAATAATGAATTCGAATACATATTCAAATCTAATCAAATTTGAGACCATCTTTGAAAAATATTATTTTGTTTTCAGAATAAACATTGAATCAATTTATATTCTTGCTATAGAGTAAGGTAATTTTCTAGTCAAGAGCACCAAATTGATCTTCAAAGGCATTTTAACTTTACCATATGAATCCTTAGTGGTAGAAATAAGTCTAAGATAAATCCTTGTAAACTAGTGATGCTCCCTTGAGGAAGAAGCAGCCATTAAACGCAACAAAGAAAATAGAGCAAGAATACTAACTATCTCTCTCGGATGGGGTGCCACGTAGCTTGCCCTAGACCCAAGACATTAATATGGCAGGTCGACTCCCCTCCCCTCACCATTAAATGGAAGGAAGCCTTTACTGCCCGTCAAGCAACAAAAGACAGTTCCCTCGCACGAGCAAAATGGCGGTCATGAGGTGCAACGAATGGGGGAAGTTTGGTGCAGTGGTCATGTCGGACCTTAGCGTTATCATCATGTGCAGCAGAGGATGGAGCCATTTCACCTCGGCGTTCCACCAACTCGAATGTTCTGAGCACTGGTGCAGCCACCAGTTGGCTCCCATCACTCTTACCTTGCTCATATGCACCCTCCCTTGCTCCAACATGTCGAGGGAAAGAGGCAGGCTGCGCCGCGGCCCTACCTGGCACAGTCTCACTGCTAGACATAGGAGGGTGCAACAACTAGAGCAAGCCTTATCCATAGCCCTCACAAAGCGAAGGGAGAAGGCCAAAACGTCGTTGATGGCGTACGTGGAGGAGGTGATTCCAGAGGAACCTATCCAGTTCCCTCTGGAATCCCTCCTCTTCATTGTTCTAGACAATTGGCAGACCCCCAGCCAATTCCCAACAAGCACAAGTGCTTCAGGCACAATCCATCACCCACGGGAGGCCAGGGTAGAGAATACTTGCATAATTGAAGAGGAATTCCTCCTCCTTGACCCCGAGGACACCATTCAAATCAAAGACTCAGGCTAGGCAGAGGCAACATAGGAGCTCGGGAAGGCAAAGGATAGGGAAATGGTTCAAGAGGACTTCGGCGAGGCGGCGACAGTCTGTGGATTGGAGGCGGAGGGCGGTCCAGTTTTGGCACCACCACCACTCTTGACACTCCCGAAATTCAGCCAGGAACCACCACCATTCTTCCATCTGGAGTAGTTAGCACTCGTTTTTTAGATCAGAAGCCATATGGCTGATCAAATTCACAGAGACACCCTAATGCATAAGAGAATTGATATGATGTACGAGGCCTACTCGAACGCACTAGCAACCCAGAGCTATCTGACTTGTGTCAGGCCATTCGTGCTCCATCCTAGGAACGACCCCCTCAACGGCGACCCGAGCGATGCGACCTCAGGTGCAAATGGGTAACTCACTTGCTTGGTCATCACAAGCTTTCTCAGTTCAGCTCCTTGCACTGCTACAGAGCAGTTTTACAGTCATGTTCATGTCTATGTTTTACAGTTTTACTATTAATTTTCAGTCTAAGACTTTGGAGCAAAAATTTAAGTCAGTAAGCTACCATCACATATATAGAAAGCATAATGGGATAGTGGATTCTTTGGCGAAAGAAGCTAAGCAATTAGCACAAAGTAATCTCAGAATTAATGAGGATTATACTCAAATTTATCTCCCCTAAATAGTCCATGAATATTTCTAAAATTATAAATTCTCCCAAGGAGATTAACGAGTTCAAGGAATTCAATGATGCCTTAAAAGGGATGGGAGGGGATGTGACCCCATCCCCCATCCGCATCGAAGCAACTAACGTCATCCGGAGTCACCAAGCACTTAAGGAATTCCCATACAGAAGATGCAAGGCCTCCCTTTCAACTCACACATGCCTTCCTATTTCATTGTGATTTCTTTAAAATCATCCTCATGCGAGTCGACATATTCGTGTGGTAAACTCTAGGTTCAATTGCAAGGAATCATCTCCTCTAGCCTCGCATCCGTCATGGTTTATTTGGGCTCTGCACTTCACTCGTCGATCACTACATCAAACACGCACTACATCTCATCATTGCATTACATGGAGTCGCCCTCTCAAAACTAGAATCGACACCAATGTCACATAAGGAACTCTCAAAAGGTGGCGATTGTGAGAGAAATCGTATATGGAAGTATTTGCAGCACAGGACTAGCAATGCAGGCTTGCATTGGCAATTGGTGTATTGGAAATGCTCAGGATGTTGTAACTCTAGCTTAATAATGTGGCGACGAAGCTACGAACTGTGCAAGTGCAGCGAATGTCAGATGGACAGGTTTCAGGAGCAATTGCAGACCCAACAAATTGAAATAGAAGAGTTGTGGAATTCAAATGCACAGTTAGCTCGTCAACTACAAGAGCATGAGGTCAAAAAGAACGAAGAGCTAGTTATGGTGCTTCGAACAGTTAATCAACATTGAAATCAACTATGGTCCCTTCGTCATCATGTGCAGAGGCAACCCCCAAAAAATCAAGCCTTGCAGCGACCAACAACATCTAAGGAATCGATGGCGTCGTGTGAGGTTCTTTAGCCAACTCTGCATCAGCATGTTCGTGATCTTGTGGAAGCAGCCCCGGGAGAGGTGGATACAGTCTTAAAACTTCATTAGTACAGTTATATGCAGTGCAAAATCTCATTTTTTATGTTTTCATATGTAGAAATTTATTCATGGCATAATTGTAATAGTTCTTTTGCTTATTTGAGACAATCCAAGTTGTAGGGAGAAGGGAATTAATATAAATCTGCTACAAAACTCTACTCAATTTGCAATTTTGTACTCTTTGGTTGTTTTTGCTCAGGAACAACCCATTTTCTAATAAAAATTTTAACCGTTTCTGTAAATAAAAAAACAAGAGATATTCCCATGGAGGGAGCATTGAAAACTTGTACTAGTTTGATGATAATGATAAAAAAAAATATCATTGTCGTGAGACATAGGGAGCAAGAATCATTTTCCTAGCATTTTCAACACGATAAATAGTTTCGTTGGTTCATTGCATCACTATTGTATGTGATACACATCTACAGAGGCAACACCTTGTTCAAGGAGGAATTAGCCAAAAAAAAAGACAAAAGACTAGTCTAACCTTTTGTGAAAGCAAATATAGATGTCCTAAAATTGCATGATGGTAATACAAGAAGCACAAAATAGGAAAAGGAGAATGGATGTAAGCTACATTGATACTAATTGATATGGATACATGAACACATTAATAGAATGAGAATGGTAGAGCAAGATATGACACTAAAAATTACACAATATAAACAACTTAATTAACTTTGAGTCTCTTGATTGTATCACTTCACGCATTTTGAAGAACTATACAACAAACTTGAAGGAACAACATAGCATGGAACGTTTGACCCAACCCTTAGGTGAATTCCTTTGTCATGATAACACGAGAGAATCTTCTAGTCATGTGGGGAATTCATTGATATCTCAGTGGTGGACAGAATTCAGCATTAGCTTGTGAGATGCATTAACTAGCTTTCAATATGAGCTTTTGGTGTCAAACTAGATCATTCTATAAAGGATTTCCCCTTGATGGTTGTTACAAACATAAAAATAATAATAATAAATATAGTAATTGTAAATAATAATTAATATCATTTAATTAAATCAAGAGGCACGTACTTCCTCACCTCGTGACCAGTGAATGCTATATAGCAATCGTCACGAGGGTAGTGTAATCATCTTCATCTTTATATTCAATTAAATAATAATACTCAGAAATATTCATGTCTCAGTGAATAAGATTTTTTACATTACAGTGGTATCAGAGCTTTGCATTCTGATCCAGCGTCCGCCATTAAATTCCCACCGATGCATTTTTCCCATTAACCCCCTACCCTATCTCCATGCTACCGTCCATCCTAAACCCCGTAAAACCACTCTCGTAAATCCTATCACCTTCCCGACTCACCCACCTCTCCACGGACTCCGTCACAACCCCCGCAGACCCCTCTCACCTTTCCGACTCACTACCCAACACCCCCGTAACACCATTCCCCCACGTCACCACACACCATCCCTGTCTCTAAACCCCTGTAACATCCCCGCATCAACTAACCGACAAACTCACTCCCGCAGACCCCTCTACCTGACACCCCCGTAACACCATCCATCGCGTCACCACACACCATCCCCCATAACACCATTCTCGTGTCTAAACCCCTGTGTCTAAACTCCCGTAACATCCCCGCGTCAACTGTTCCATATACCCCTTTCCAAACCCTGTCCCCCCATTTTCCCTGTCCCCCATACACCTTTAAAAATCTTACCCAACTGACATACCACCACCTAATCACGATTTTACATAAAGTAAATTAATATATTATAATTATTATTAATCTACATTATAATTATTATAATTATAATAATACATATACAATAATTATACTAATATATTACAAGTTATAAAAAAATTAATAATAAATAAAAATAAGTAAATAAATCGCAAGGATGGTCAACAACGAAGAACTTAAGGCCAATGTGAACAAATGCAGAGATGACGTCAACGGTGTAAGGTACCGACTTAACAATGTGGAAAAAATGCAAAAAGACATGAATGGAAAAATCGATAAATTACTTGAGACCGAGAGCAAAATTGATTGATTAATACAGCAAGGTGAAAGATTATTGGTGCTCTCAAAAAATGATAAAACTGAAACAAAAAGAAGACTTGATGAACATAGTGAAAAAATTGAACAATTAACAGAACGTGTCGAGGCCTTATTCACAGAGCCTTTAGCTTATCGAAGACCACCACTAAGTCTAGAAATACCAAAAATAAATCCAAAAACTCAAGGGAACCAGGAAATTCCAGAGGAAAATTTTTCGAGAAGTATACACACACCTAGATTCCACGATAGAGATTACTAGAAATTTAAAAAGGAGTTACTAAAGTATGACGACAAGGACCATAGAGGAGTTGTTGTTTGGATAAACAAAATGGATGGAATTTTTGAATCAAACCCCCCGCTAGGCGAACGAGAGAAGGTAATGACAGAGTCTAACAGTGTAGAAGGAGAAGCTTATGATTGGTAACTTTGGTGGTCCAGGAAATGTGATGCCACTTTCATTCCACTGGAAGAATTTTACAGCAGCCCTACTTAAAATATTTCATGACGAAGAGGATGACGACCTGTATGACAAGTTTGTACATCTCAAACAAAAGGGAAACGTAAACGATTATACTCACGAATGGGAGGTTCTAGCAACAAGGAAATGTGGATTCACGGATGAGCAGCTCATCAAAATGTACATATGTGGCCTAAAAGATTACATTCGTAGTGAAATCAAACTATGGAATCCTAAAACAATTAAGGATGCAAGACATGCAGCAAGGCTAATACAACAAAAAAATAAGTTCAATAAACTAACATTCACAAGTCTAGAAAGGTTAAATACATATTCAGAGGATAGAACGAAGTGTTGGTTATGGAGCCTGATTATCTTCCTGATTCAGAGGTCCTTGCTTTCAGCCGTGTTTATACCCCATGAAGTATTTACACCCCAGAAGTATGTACACTCTTCCACGCGGGGGAGTGCAGAGGGGGTGTACCCCCTCTGCGGGGTCTAGGGGACCTATCCCCCCGGCTGGGGGGTCTGGTGGCAAGAGGGCCCCCAGCGGGGGTTCGGTGGCGAAGCCCCTGAAGCAAAAATTGCCTTGTAAAAGTATATTGTAATTTCATTGTAAATCTGGACCATTCATTATAAGGTCGCAGATCTAACGGTAGAGATTATGTTAGGGTTTTTTGCCCTAGAAGGAAACCCTCTTTTATGAGGGAAATGTAT